>JAKCPI010021047.1:0-17630 GCA_023213315.1 Euborellia annulipes
TAGTACTATTTAAAAAAAAGTTTAGGCCTATATATATTTAATTTTTCTATTTTTTATTTGTATTTTTTAATTTTGCCCTTTCGGCTACTGGAGGCCATTTAGGGGTTTTAACATATTTTTTAGAAATTGTTATTGATTATTCGTTATATTATTAGTTAGAGTTATTGATTTACGTTCAACACGCTAACTCCTTGGAGCCACCCATCCGAGAATTCACCGCCCCTAGCATTGCTTAACTTATTTGTATTAGATTGTTTGTTTTTTTTGGGTAACTCTTTTTTCCAATTTTAAAGGAAGTTTAAATGACTTGTGCATATAGTAAAGTAGGTACTAGAAAGATCGGCTGATTTTAGTCAAAAACTTGCTTGTTAGTAAGAAATTTTGCCAATATTTTGGATAGAAATGAATGAAAATGATATTTATGTACTGATAAGACCACAAAACTTATATTTCCGACCATAATAATATAAATAGAAGGCCTAGCATAATAATATGAAATATCTTCAATTATTTTTTCCCGATTTCAAAAAGGAAATAAAAGCGCCATCAAAGACAACATATTTTTTTATAAACAAATCTCAGAGTTGAAGGACCTTATAATAAATAATCTATATATAGTAGCCTATATATTTCAAATGAAAAAATAAAAATCGAATTTTTTCGGTTGCTTTATTTCCATTGTGCCTCAGGGTGGTTTTATATAAATGGAATAAAACCTTTCATCTATTGATTTATTCCCTATATTCAGTATCTTTTTTTATTCCCTTATTGTTATTGATATTCTCTAGAGCTACATATATTAGGTTAATGGCGAAGTATTCGGATGGATAGGAGGTAATTAGTCTCAAGCAATGCGCTCGATTAGCAAAGAAATCAACAGTGATTAATTATGAGCCAATAATGGCTTTTATAATTGGAAAAATTTGATTGTTCAAAATCAGTGAAGTAACCAAAAAAGGATCAAAGAGAGATGGCAAAAGAGAAAACCAATTACAGCCTATTATTCTATCTTGAATAGCGAGGAGTGTTGTCTATGAATCAGGGGTGACAAAACAATTGTTTATCCATAAACTTGTTAATGCAAAAAAACTAGAAGAGATCTGTAATTAATTAATTATGAAAATGCTATTCAATTTTTAATTTCCACTTACACTTGTTTTATATTTATAAATATAACTTATATTATAATTTTTTTTTTTTTTTTTTTTTGCAAAATATTTTTTTAATTAATAAATGGAAACAAGTGTTCTTCTAATAAAAACCAAATAGCAATATAAATTTTATTTATACTGTACTATGTAGATCTTTTAATATCCTTTCAACGTAATATGAAAGATGAATAATGATTACTACATTAAAACTCTTGGTAAAAAATTTTTAATTTAAAAAATTCATATATGCTATCGTTTGTTAATAAAAAAAAAAAAAAATATGGGGATTGACTTCCCCGAGACTTTCTCGTATATTCTTTTGGAATTACGTCTGGGTGTGTGGAAAACACGATTGCTTAAAAACCAAAGCAGCTAGATCGATGAAATTTGGTATATGCTCCTACACTAAAATTGAGATTTCTATCAACTTTTTTGGAAGTAAATACGTCACTTGGAAGTGGAGTACTTTACTTAAAAGTTTTTTCCAAAATTTTGGAAATTTTCAATTTTTTTGTTATATTATGATAAAATACTGTATTTTAAAAAGTTTTTTATTCTTTGACATTTTTTTCGAAAACTGAATAGTTTTTGAAATAATCACAAGAAAGAAATAGAAAATATTCGTTAATTTTTGATAAAACAAAACAAAATCATACAGGTGTCATAAAAAAAGGGTAAATATAAACAAATTCATTTGTTTCACAAATTCATTTGTTTATATTTACCCTTTTTTTAATGCCCTGTATGTTTTGTTTTGATTTTTTATCAAAATTACATATTTTCTATTTCTTCTGTGATTATTTCAAAAACTATTCAGTTTCGAAAAAATGTCAAAGAATAAAAACTTTTAAAATACAGTGTTTTATCATAATATAACAAAAAAATTGAAATTTCAAAATTTTGGAAAAAACTTTTAAGTAAAGTACTACTCCAAGTGACGTATTTACTCCAAAAGTTGATAGAAATCTACAATTTTAGTGCAAGAGCATATACCAAATTTCATCGATCTAGCTTCTTTGGTTTTTAAGCAATCGTGTTCACACACACACACACACACACAGACAGACATAATGCCAAAAATGGTTTTTTTGGACTCAGGGAGGTCTAAAACGTGGAGAAACATCAAAATCTCGAAGTCGAATTTTTTTACGATTACATAACTTTCTCTATACGAGAAAGTAAAAAATGAAAAAAGTCCTAAATGACACGATACTTTTCTATTATTTGTATTAATTAGTAAAGATGTATCAATTGTTTTAATAAAAAAAAAAAAAAAAAATGGCTTTACGGGGAATCGAACTTACGCTTTTAACTTATTGATTTACAAATGATAATAATCATTATTTTTAAATTCATATCTTCAAGCATCTCTAGAGTAGTAAGTTCCTACTCAAACTAATAAAAATATAATTTCTCTCCAAAGTGAAAGTAATCGTACATTTTCCTACTTTCTCTTAACTATATATGTATATATGCATATAGAGAAAGTATTGGATTCGTGTCAAAAATTCGATGTCGAAATTTTGATGGATATATACGTTTTGAGGTCCCCTGGGTCCAAAAAGTGATTTTCGGTCTGTCTGTCTGTCTGTAAAATATAAATATTTTTCTATATTTATAAATTTTACATCTTCAAATTCAAATGTACCAAACTCTCGGACACTAAATATTTATATCGACACAAAAAATCTCTTTTAGTGCCTTTAGTTTCGTGTTTATTACTTTTTTTAACAATTACACTCTATTTGCAAAAATAATAATTTTGAATATAATTTATTCACCAAAATAATGACATTAATAATATTAAAATCATTCCCTCATGATTCACAGGGACTTTGCAGCCAGAAGATTAAATAAAAAAAATCTTTTATTTAATTTCTATTTGCCGACGTTTCGGTCACCTATCAGACCTTAATCAGGGCAAATATTGTCAATTATACACGATCTTGACAATTTTTGCAGTGATGAAGGTCGTGATTGGCGACCGAAACGTCGGCAAATAGAAATAAAATAAAATATTTTTTTATTTATTCTTCTGGCTGCAAAGTCCCTGCGAATCCTGAGTAAATCTCCACAGCCGTAAAACATCCATTTATTAAAATCATTCAGTTATACTGAATAGTACCAGTATATTAGAATTCACCAGTAAAATTGCCATTTTAGGTTTCACTTTTTTCTTAAGCACTCATTCTTATTTTTTTATATTTATAAATTAGTCAATTAAGTAATTTTCCATTTATATCAGAATTTTTTGTTAGATGTTTACATAAAACATTACGACATATTGATGCTGAAATCTCTTCTCCTCTAAAATTAATTTCGTTTTCAACTAATCGCTTCTTATGATAATTAGTTACCAACAAAACTTGTTTTTCTTTCTTTTTTTTCCTCATAAGAATTTTCTTCTTATCCAAACAAAGAAAAAGTAGATCAAAGAGTACAAAAACAAAATTTACATAGGATATGTCAGAAACATATTTTTTGTTTCATTTATTGACTATATTATGAAAGAGCCAAAAAAGAGCTTAAATTACTTCCAACACACTGATGATAATTAATCTTGAAATAAGTTTTTAAAATTAAATAAGATTTTAAAAATATACACATTAATAAATTTTTCCTTTTTTTTTTATATAAAAACATTCACACTTTTTTTCTCATTCACACTCACAATCACACACACATTCATACAGTCTTTTCGGCAACTTAGGCCATTTAAGACTTTAGACGATAACCGTTATTTATTATTATACATATTGGGGTCCAGGCATTCTTATATAGGCCATTTGGTATCCAAATGCCTTATATAAAATCATCGGAGTGCCTGGGGTCCGAACCCGCGACGTTTGGTATACGAGGTTAGTACGCTAACCTCTACGCCATGCCCCGAGGGGCAATTTTTTCCTTAATTAGTATAAAAATTAATTAAGATACTTATATTTAAATTCAACATTTTTTATTAGCCCAAGTTAAAAAACAAATTGTCATGAGTGTGCACAAGAGATGCCACAGTTGCTTTAAATAAAAAAAAAAAAAAAAATAAAAAAACTGAGATAGGATTTTATCCCCTGTCTTGTCCCAAACCCATAAAAATTGTTTTCTACTCTTAGGAGTAATTTGGATTCCAAACGATGTAAATATATGTGCCTGGATCACATGTGTCGTAATAAATAGTATCGTTTCTCACTGAATAAGTAAGATGGACTACATACTAGTATAATAGATAAATATGCATGTATTGTCAACTCCGGGACCTAAATAATTTTGAAGGCCTAATAATGGAATAATAAAATTTTCCCGAAACGTCTCGTTAATTTGTGAAAATCGAAGGCTTTATATTTTTTGGCTGCCCCTGCCCCTTTTCCTGTTGTATAAATAAATAGCTACTGGCTTCATTGATTCGTTTAAAAGTCTATATTACCATAGATGATGATCCGTTAAAAAAATGGTACTCATAAAATAAGCAACTATTAAACACTAACCACCAACGAGATTTCTTGGATGCTTAAGTTCAGAATTTTGCTATGTATTTTTTTTTTTTTTGGGGGGGGGAGAAGAGGCTATTAAAAAAAACTCAGAAAATAAATCTACATTAGGAACATTTTTTCTTCTCACTTTTTTTTCATACACCATAAAAAATACTAAAGAATTTAGAAATTAACATAGGCGCGGAACGTGGGGGGACATTCCCCCCCCCGCATCCCAAGGGGGGGAGGGGGGTAAAATTTTTCTTTTATTTCATTTATTTTTAAAATGATATATTTTTACTTTTGAAAAATAAAACTTTCTAAATTAAAAAAATTAAAAGAGTAAGAAATTCATTTTTTTTTTCAAATTTTTCCAAAAATTTTTGATAAAATCACTAGCAAATTTTTTAAAATTTTAATTTTATTAAAATTGTGATTATATTTAAAATTTTTAAAGTTTTATACCAGATTTGTTTTTGATTTATACTATTTGAACATATTAAATTATTTTAATTTTCAAAAAAATTTTTTGCCCCCCCCCCTCCTGATTCAAATTCGTTCCGGCCCCCTGGAAATTAATAATATTATCTACAAAAAATTATATTTAACAAATATGTGAGTAAGTTTGTCATATATCTATGACTAGTCGAGTCTAAATCCAGATATTTATTGAATATTAATATCTTTTTCAAATATATAGTTCTCGAAAATTATTTAAATAGAAATAATTAGTTTAAGTATCCCTGCAATGCGATTTACTTAATGTTGGAGTTGCGAGGATGCAGTCAAGGTGGTTTACCCCAATCGAAACATTTCGGCGAAATTTTATTCCGCCATCTTCAGTTGCTTAAGGAATTTACATATTTATGGGAATGGTAAGCATGTGTCATTTGACCAAGTCGGTTTTATAAAAATATATAGATTGAAATTTTTTTTTTTTTTTTTTAAACACACTTTTTTCTCATTCACACTCACATTCACACACCCATACACACAGTCTTTTCGGTAACTTAGGCCATTTAAGACTTTACGATAACCGTTAATTATTAAAATATCTATTGGGGGTTTCTATTTAAGTCATTTGGTATCAAAATGCCTTAAATAAAATCATCGGACTGCCTGGGGTCCGAACCGGCGACTTTTGGTATACGAGGTTAGCACGCTAACCTCTACACCAAGCCCCGAGGGCATAGATTAAAATTAAATATACAAATTAAACACAAGGTTTTATTAAATAAAGATTAACACGAAGTATTTAAACAGTTGGTACCACTTCTTGTAGTAGATAATGTATAATGTTTCTACTTTCATGTATTTGAATGCAATCACTTCTGATGATGACAAGTAATTGTCGAAATACGTAACATGTGTTAATTTTTAATAAATTAATAAAAACTAGTGTTTAATTTGTATATTTAATTTTAATAATCTATATATTTTTATAAAACCGACTTGGTCAAATAACACATGTTTACAAACATGCAAATTCCTTAAACGACTGAAGATGGCGAATAAAATTTCGCCGAAACATCTCCATTGGGAATTGGTGTTTTATTGGTTTAAACCACCTTGGCAGCATCCCCACAACTCCAACATTAACATACCTTCAGTGACAAACTCACCCAGTGATTTACTTAATTTATTGACTGGGAGCGCCTGGAGAATAGGCATCAATAGATCTTAAGATGCGATGCTTGGCAGCGGAAGGAAGGCGTCTCCAACGAAAAGCAATACAAAACAGGCACTCGGTTAATGAAAGGGGAAGAGACGCAAAATTTGAAAGAAAACATCTAACTAAATTAATAAAATATTTTCAAACATAGAGTGCAATTATTTACGTTTAATTTAGAATTGTGTTTACGAATTTATTTAACAAACACTTCATTAAAAAATTTTATTCACCCATGAACTCATTCTAAAACAATTGTATGACATTTAGTAACTAAAGTATTCATCAAATTTTAATTTAAATTTATATTAGTCAAACGCTCTTTTTAATTCTCATTGACACATGGATGTCACACGTAGTCTACAAAAAAAAAAAGTTTTTTTAATTTTATCAGAGGAATGGAAACATGTTTGTCAATAGTTGTTGACCAACGATAATTCATTACTTGTTCAAAATCTCTCGCTCTCTTTTGTCTGTCTGTTTGAACAAACTAGCTATGTAGGAATAAAGTTAAAATACAAACAGTAAATTTAGAAACATGAATTATTAATAAATTAAGTGGACGAGGGCAAGCGACTCTCTGGGGACCTTTAAAAGAACCATTTCTGGTAAAATGTATTATATTACCTCTTTGGATTTTAAGGGAAAAATATTTTCAGTTTAATATTATATAAATTATTTTAATATAAAGTAAATTTGGTTTTTATTAATACAAATTAAAAACACAATTTTTTTTTTAATTTACGGTTTTATTCATGTTTACAGGGACACCACTACTAAATAAAGGTTTTTGGCCTTATTATAAAAAAATCTGGTATACCCCGGTAATAGTCGTACATCACACAACTTTCTCTTATCCTCTGTAATTGAAATTGTTCTGTGCTTGTCACACCAGTTTTTTGTGTCAGCTGTATTTAGATTCCAGCAGTCCTGAACATTTGATGTATTTTTTTTTATTTGCTCTCTCGGCTGCTGAGACCATTTAGGGATTATATATTTATTTTAAATTATATTATAGCTACCGGAGGACGTTCAACACGCTGTTGAGCCACGCTTGGCATTGCTTAACTCCAACTATCTTCGTGGCTCTTGACCGATGGCTCAGAGATAGAGCATTAGCTTCTCGTGCCAAAGGTCAAGGGTTCACATCCCGTCTCAGGCGAAAAAAATTTATTTCAATTGACTACCAATCAATTGAAATAAAATAGCGACGGAGTCTAAATGGCCTTCGATGCCGAAAAAAAGCCAAATAAAAAAAAACAAGGTTTTTTTGTTTCAATGATATATTTATTTGAGGTGTATAGCAGATAATACGATTTATTTAAGGGTCATTCACTCACTCTCAGTCCGTAATAACACACTGTATATAATAATTTGGTCACTGAACTTATTGTATTATTAATAATTTCTTTGGCCAATATGACCAAGAGGAATAATAAACTGACAATGGCTTGGCCTGATGATGGTCCTATATGCGACCGAAACGTTGGCCCTGGCACTTTATAAATAAAAATTGAAAAAACAACTAGCTGCGTTGCTCATTGGAGATTTCCTGACCCTTAAACGACTTTATTTAACATTAACACGTATTGTCGACATACGTATACAGTGTTAATGTTAAATAAATATATCATTGAAACAAAAAACCTTGTGTATCATATTTGAATTTAATTCTCCTATTAAAGCATAATGTTTCAACTAGAGCCAACGGTTACCAGTTTAAAATTAATTTTCTTGGGGTGTTGTTCTTTTCTGTAGTCAGGCCCCTCGGCAAAAGTAAAATTTATAAAAATAGAAAAATATTTAAATTTAGTTATTATTAAGTCAACCATTTTTCCTATCTTTCCTATGAAGTCCAAGAATAAAACGGGCTTCAAACAATTTTAAGAGCGAAATGAAAATATTCAAAGAACTTCTAAAAAATGATAGCTTTATTAATTTTAATCAAAATCTTAACAGCGAATTTTAAGAAAATCAAAATCCATCAAAATCTCAAAATCATCAAACCACTCAAGGCATCAAAATTTTTGTCTCTATATACGAGTATATACAGAATATGTATATTGGTAAGAGAAAGTAAAAATGAATCATATTTTGAAAATACAAGTCTTATATTTCGGCAACCATTTCACCACATTATTATTTTAATTATAAACGAAAGTATTGTGCTGTTCATGACATCTATTTTTTTTCATATGAAAGGATTTAATTTCTTATTTTAATAAAATTTATAGCCACTACAACTTTGATAATGGAGATTCGAAATTTTCAGTTAAGTGGTTTATGAGTTATGCAGCAGCAAACAAAGCGCTCTTTTTTATTTATACGATTTTTTTTTTCTTTTCTATATTTTATACCCAAGAGAAAGAGAGGGAGATTAAATGCTTCTCTCTCTCTTCTTGCCTCTTTACAATCCTCTACGTAAATTCATATTTTACGTGCAATTACTAGTATTATTATAAAGCATTATTTATTATACAGCCCCCCCCCTCTGTTTATTTATCCCTTCAACTGGCGAATCACTCACTAATCCCTTTGCAATGTCGATCAAACGTTCGTGATTCGTTCATCATTTTCGGTCAATTTCGCACCATCCCATCGTGAAAAACTTAATAAGTGACCAGAGGTGACACTAAGTCATTAATATCTCAACTTTTTTTTTTACTGAATGTTAAAAAAGATTACCGCTACCCTTCTATAAAAAAAAGAGCGCTTTCTATCTTGTCTATTTCTACATGTCATTTATGATAACATTTTTAAAGTGTGCTTTTAAAGAGTTATTTTTTTGTTTAATGTTCAGCCAAATATTAACAAAAAAATAATTCTGGATTTTATAGAATGTTCTGGAATTTATTTTTTAATTATTTTTATTTTTGAAATTTTTTTAAACTACTATATGCATTCTACTACTTGAATGCATTCAAGGCTTTGCTCTCATACTCTCTTGTGGGTAATGAAAATTTAAAAAAATACATTCGACTAAATACATATGAACTGTATTATAACTAGGGCTCGGATTTCGCCCTATTTGCCTTTTTTTAATTTATGGCTTAAAATTTAGGCCAATATGATATGTATACGTTTCATGAAATTTGAATGAAATAAGAGGCATTTGTTAGTGCCTATAATGCCTATTTTGGCCGATTCTGGGTTTTAGTGCCTATTTCATCTATAAATGCCTTTTTAGTGCCTATTTTAAGTTCAAATAGCCAATTTCAATGTTTTACGAGCTATACATAGCCTAAATTTAAAATTTTTGAATTATCAAGAAAATATTTCAAGGGGGGGTAAAGGGGGAATACTCCCCCTCCCCGAGATTTAAAAAAATACTTTTTTTCGAAAAAAAATTTATTTTTAATGTAAAATTTTAAAAATTAGTACTTAAAAATTTGATTTCTATTTATATTCTGTCAAACAAGTACAGAATGCGCCTTTAAATTACCGAAACTAAGAAGAAATTGTGTGCTATGCACCTGTCACACTAGATTACCAAAAATAAGACATCAATTTTTTAAATTTTTTATATTATTTCTTAATTTCTGTTTGTATTGTGCTATTTTAATAATTTTTAGTGTTAGTTGCCTGCCTATTTTAAAGATTTTAGTGCTTAAATCCGACCCTAATTATAACCAATTTGACTACATCTGTTTTGTATGTTAATAATATAAAATATACTCTTGGAGGGCTGAAGATGGCTTTGTTGATCATAGCCGAAACGTTCCGAAATAAAGAGTGTTAACAAAATAGATGCTTTTTATTATTGGCTGCATCCTCTTTTTGTATCATTAATCCAATTGTTTAACAGCCACAATTCGTTATAAACTTTATACTATTATTATTTTACTTTTAATTAATTTTTTAAAAATTAGGTTTTTTAAGGAGGTTATTTAGTTTTATTTAAAATTTTTTTATTATAAATTTCTTTTAAATTTCGCTGTAAATAAAAATGACGATAATATCATTATCTCTTTATAAGGTATTATCTAATAACATAAACTTTGTAGTTTGTTATCATAGACGGCTTTAATCACAAGTTTATCTTTAATAAGAGTAAGTATATTAATATTTGATCTACCTTTTATCTCATTTTATTTTAATTTCTTGTCGAGCAACAAGATGATGTTTTTTTGTGTCTTTTTTGTCTCTATTTTATTAACATATTTATTTCATAAGTTGAATAAAGAGAATTCGCCTCCGGTGTTCGGTGTTTACACGAAAGAGGGAAAATGGTTTCATATCAAGATGTTTTTTCTTCTCGTCCTAATTAAACATAGACAAGTAATATATGATATTAAATTTCTTTTATCTATATTTATAAAACCTAAAAAAAGGTAACCTCACCGCTAATTATAATTTGTAATGAAAATTCTAACATTTTTTTTATCTTATAAATAATGTTTTTTTGCCGGCCGGCAAATGGAGAAGATATATTGACACTTGTTAGTAAATATGATCTCTCTTCAGTCAGTGTCAGAACTGACACATTGTGGTTACTCTGAGGAGTAACTTCCATAATACAGGGTTCCCGTATCCTTCTTCAGGATCTCAGAATTTGATAATTTTTTGCCATAAGGTGGATTTGAACTCGAGTTGCCTTCAACTTAGGATTTATAAGCTTAACTGCTTATCCCCTCGATTAATCTTCTCCTCTGTAAAAATGAGATTGCATTACTTTCTTAAACTAAAACATAGGAAAGAGACAGATTTCAATGTTTGCAAAATTGGTTTATTTGGGAGTTTTTATTTATTTATTTTTATCCGTATAAATTATTTTAAATTATCTGGATAGGTGAGAAGAAGGAAATTCGCAGCTAATTATATTTCATTATTTTTATTCCCATTATGTTGACGTTTCGATCCCGGTTGGGACCATCCTCAGAACAAATGGGTGTTAAATATGTGTAAATTATATAATTCAATCATATATCATTCATAGAACTTGAGGAGATACAAATATGAATATAAATAAATTATATTAGTTAGAATACAATTGCACCCACACAATTTAACACCCTTTGTTCTGAGGATGATCCCAACCGGGATCGAAACGTCAACATAATGGGATTAAAAATAATGAAATATAACTAGCGGCTAAGTTTCTTCTTCTTCTCACCTATCTTGATTGATCTACCAGCTATAAGCCCTACTTATCTACTTTAAATTATCTATTGAATTTTTTTTTTTTTATTTTGCCCCTTTAGCTCTCGCCATCGGACTCAAAGAGATTACATACATAAAAATAATCTATTGAATTAAGGATAAAGATTGAAGATGTGCAGTTATCCGATTTCGATTAATTGTTATGCCACGCATGCGCAGTAAGCCTAGGTTGCCTACCTGCCAAGAGCCTGTCAAAATCTATATGGTTCCAATGGCAATGTCTTTGCCCAGAGTGCTTTCTTGTAGATTTATTCCAAGACTGTTGTTATCTTAAAAATACGTAATAAGAGTAATTAATTCCGCCGTTGTTAGTAATTGTTATCAAACTAAGGCCTATTAAGTCGATTCTAGAGTTAGATCATTTTTTTTATTATAATCTTGAATTTTCTCCATACCTAATTGTTTCTGGGTAGATATTCATAATGCTTTTATTATTCTCTTAACACATAAATGCGATTATTGTTCCCTCTCTGATGAAATATTGATTTTCAATTTTGAAATTCGAAACTAGTCATATAATCATCATCACTGGTTGGTTATCTGCAAGTCAATTGATTTAACTTCTATCAACAACTATGAGGAATACGTTCTATATGAACAAGAACTATGCATATTTTTCTTTACTCTCCTATTTACACCTTAAACAAGCATTTGTAAATTTCATTTTTTTAAATCAACAGTTTAGATTGGATGGATCTTTACATAGATGTTATCAGCTTCCAGTTTGAGCCATATAAATGTATATCATTTTTATTAAAAATAGCATTTCTTTCATAGTTTTTTTTCGTTACTTGACATGGCTCTTAATCTTGTCATAAGAGAGATAAATAAAGATTTTTACTTCACGTAGAATTAAATTCAATTATGATACACAAGGTTTTTTGCTTCAATGATATATTAATATTTATTTAACATTAACACTTAATACTTATTTCCAATTTGCAAATCATACTCTGGGGCGTTCTTAATTCGAATCAGGCAAATTGTTTGTTTTTGTCTGCGTCCGCCCTCTCATTTCTGTCTAAATGGCCTCAGATACCTAAATTCAATAACAATGGGTTTATCGAATAGAGAGAGAGGTATAACATCTTTAAATTTTGATTAAATTTTTTCTCTAAACATTTTAAGCCTGTATTATGAACAAATTCAATTTACTTTTTCTTTAAATCCTTTTTCTATTTCTCCAGTTCATTTTAAAGAACGATCTGTCAATTTAAAGATGAATACCATCATCCTTTATGTTTATATCCCTAAATACCAATGTCGATGGTTTATTTTCAAGTGGAAATTTTTCCTTAACAACTAACTCATTTTTAGAGTTTAAAATGAATTACTCAACCCCCCTCTCCTCCCCACCAAAACCTTTTTAAGACATTCCAAGTTTAAAGGATTTTTTTTTAACTGATTATAGGTGGTGAGCAAATTGCGACGTCTGAACAAGATTGAAGAGCGGTGGGATCGACCACAAAAGCTTTCTTATCACCCCCAGGTAAATGGGTAAATATTTTCCTAATGGAATTCTAAAAAAGTATTATTAAGTTTATATTTAAATACTGTATTAAAGAATTCAATAGGATATTGTGTGGCATTTCAACCTTTCGCGTTTTCTTCTTGAATGATTTTTCCCGAGTAAAAAGAAGGAATTTTAAAATAGAGGTCGTTTATTAAAAAAGAAAAAAAGAAAGGGTAAAAGAAAGAAATTCAATGGAATTAAAACAGAGACAGGATATCGATTGAATGTGCGAATTATCTAAATTTGAAAGTAGACAATGTCTATAAACATATTTTCACCCAGAATTTAATCAAATCTTAACGTTTCATTAAACTAAGTGTTCTAAAAGAGAAATAAAAAGAAATTTATAGAAACAACTTTAAAACATCTGTTTTTAATAAAACACGTTCTTTGTTAAGTTATTGTCAAAGACATGAGTTCAATTTTCAAACTAATTTCAAAAATTTATTTCTCTTTAATGGATATTTGATATGATAATGATCTTTCTGATTAATTTGATGAGTAAGGAGGAAAAATTTCATTATTTGTCAGTCTTTTTTTTATTCATTAGGCTATATGACGGGCTGTAATATAATAATAATAATAATAATAATAAACGTTATCCATCCATTACTTTCTTTTTGGCTTTATTCACCGGGTCAAAAAAGAAAAAAATATAATAAATGTGTAACGATTATTATTATTATTATTATTATTTTGCGTCATGTTATTGAGGTCTGAATTGCATCAGATGTCTATAAACAAAATTTATTATTATAAAAGTCAAGTTCACACTTTTTCGACAATTTTTTTTTAAACAGATATACAGGTCTATTCTCTAAAAACAGTCGTTAAAATTTAAAATAAACAAATAGGTGTTAAAAAGTAATGTAAAAACAATCAGCGTTAAAAAATGCTATTCAAAATCACTTCCTTGCCTCAAATAGCTATTCTGTAAACAAAAATTCTAAAGCCAAAGCGTTAACATTTAGTGAATAGTGTTAAAAATTAATGCCATGTCTAGGGGATGCCTTTAAAATAAACATGACATCCTTAACCTAAAAAGTAAGGTTATGTTTTTGATAGCTTAAAAATAAAAGCAAAATGTTAACGTCGCTGTTAAAACTTTATTTAGCATTTTTTAACGTTGATTGTTTTTACATTACTTTTTAACACCCATTTGTTTATTTTAAAATTTAACATCAACAAATGAATATTAAAAAGTAAAATAATAACATCAGCGTTAAAAAATCCTATTCTCTAAACCAAGTTTTAACAGGGACGTTAACATTTTTTTAGCATTTAACGATTATATTCAATCTAGTAGGCCTATCTGTCACACTAGCGTTAAAATATGCTATTCTCTAAACCAAGTTTTAACAGTGATTAACATGCTGCTTTTATTTCAAAGCTGTCAAAATCACAACCTTACTTTTTAGGTTAAAGACGCCATTTTTATGCATTAAATACGGCGTTAAAATATTAAAGGCACCCCTTGACATGGCATTAATTTTTAACACTATTGACTAAACGTTAACGCTTTTGCTTCAAAGTTTTTGCTTACAGAATAGCAATTTGAGCCAAGAAGGTGTTAAAATGAATTAACGCTGTTTACAGATGTTAAAAGTTGATGTTTTTAGAGAATAGGCCTGACTGACTCTGATATTTAATAAAGGGCAGATTTTTTTTTAAACCAATTTGAATTTAAAATTTGATTTGATTAAATTTTGATTAAACTTTCCTTTGTTCTTCATTTAGGATTTATTTAATCTTTTTTTTTTTTTTTTTTTGATTTTTACTTTTTTTTTTTTACTAGAAATTCATTTTTTTTTTTTGATATTTGACTTTTGAAATAAGACCGGTAAGCTTGATTCACTCTGATCATCAATAAAGGACAAAAAGATTTTTAGAAATTAATTAGACTTATTGAATAAAGTTAGGAGGAAATATAGATTGAAGCTCTTAAAACGTAATCTAATCAACTCTTTTTTAAAAAGTGTAACAGAAAATAGAAGCTTGCTTTAGTTACAACCAGAGGTTCAACTTCCCTGTAAGTGAGTGAAAAAATAGTCCCTAGGGCATGATTTTTATAATACTCTTTTTATTTAAAAAAAAAAATGTTTGTATTTGTTTTAAATATTATTATTCTTTAAGCCATAGTAGCCCCAAAGGATCCTTCTTAGTACCCAAGAGAAAATTCTAAAAAAAAAAAAAAACACCCCCCTCTCCTTTCTTTTTTTTATGTCGTTTAAAGAAGCGTCAGGGTCATGTCAAAATTTTTTTTTGGAGGGAAGATCGGTGTTATTAAGCTAAATACAAAAAAATAAATAAATAAATAAAAATAAAATAAAAAAAATCCTTTTTAATTGGGCCAACAATTTAGATTAACAAAAAGTTTATTTTTGACTTAATTCGAGAGGATTTATTTATTTTTTCTTAATTTATTAAGCCCTTTCAGCCACCACCAGCAAAAGGATTACAAAAAATTTATTATACATTTTTTTTTTTTATTGATTTAAAATTTTTTAAGTAAAATTATATAGACCTATTTTATAGAAAATAAAAAAAAGAAATTTTTGTATAAATACCTGAGGAGTTTACTCCAATTACTTCCCCAGTAGCCACACTTATCACCCCCCTCCCCCTCCCCCCTCCCCCTAACCCTCAGTAGAAATCCGTATAGTGCCACTTGAATTTATATAAATAAATTTATTTTCAATTATTTTAATATAGTAACGATAAACGATGTCTGCCATAATTTCAAATTTGTTCTCATTCCCACTCACACTCACACACACATTCACACTGTCTTTTCGGCAACTCAGGCCATATAAGACTTTGACGATATCCGTTATTGATTAATATACATATTTGTGGTCCAGGCATTCTTATTTAAGCCATTTGGTATCCAATAGGCTTAAATAAAATCATCGGACTGCCTGGGGTCCGAACCCGCGACGTTTGGTATATGAGGTTAGCACGCTAACCTCTACGCCATGCCCCGAGGGCCATAATTTCAAATTAATATCTGCATTTTGTTTTTGTCAAACTTATCAAAACTGCGTCTTTTTGCTATCTGATTCTCAATAACATTGAATAATGGAAATGAAAAATTTTAGTGTTTTAAGATTTTGAAAAATGGCAAACAACAATACTCAGACTCTTGGATTCTAAACATAATATTCTGATTTCTTCTTCATCTTAGTTATTTGGCCCTGGATTGTTACTAATCATATGGCCAGCTCCATATTAAGGCTCTTAGAATTTTAAAACAATTGACAAGCTCGATAAAAATTCTTGAGATAATAAAAAATCTGAATATTGTCCAAATTCGATATTAAAATTTCAATATTTCTGATTTAAAGTATCGAAGAGGTCCCCTCAATTTTCTATAAACTTGATATCCAATTATCTTGGGGCCATACTATACCTCATACCCATTTTACCGGAAAAATATTATTATTCACGTTTTTTTTTTTTGTGATCGGCTCTTTATTTCAACTCCCATTTCTCTCCCCAGCCAATAAAAAGAGAGAGTACACATTTCAAATAAACTTTTTATTATCTGTCCAAACTTTTCAAATATATAAAAAAAAAGTAAATAAAATATTTTGCGAAATATTAGATAAAAAAACTCATTAACGTTGTTATATGAAAAGTATACGTACAATGTATGTATATATGTACGTCGTACATACAATATTTATATTATACAAATATTTTTTTTTCCCACCATTGCTCTACTAACATTTTGAATTTATCGATAATTTATTCATTTATAAAATAAAAAGAATAGCCAACCGCAAACAAAATTTTAATTAATTTTAACTTAACCAACTTGGCTGGCAGTGAATGTAGAATATCTATCTATGTACGTTCCTCCTATATGGATAAAATATGTCCAGCCATGAATGGGCAACCACCAAACAAACATCATTAAAATTTTTACGATAAAGTTAAAACTATCATTTTAAAGGGAAAATTTTTTTAAATATACTAGCTGAATGAATGTCATTGACCAAATTTTATATTCAGATACTAAATCCTGGTCTGTACAGTTCGTTGACTGGAACCAAGACTGACATTTTTTCTTATTTTTTTATTTTTTAAAAACAAATCAGACCTCTCTTGGTTCCTCAAGTACTGTATTCAGAGTGCCCTTCAAGACTGAAAAAAAAATTTCAAAAATCAACAAATTAATAATATCAACAAATTAAAGAAAAAAATTTTATTATTTCCTCCTTCTCTTCAAACTTGATACATATTTTCATCACCCCCCCAAAAATTCTTAGTGATGCTGCTGTAAGGTTTTTTAATCCTGGAATAAAGTATCTTTATTAGATATTTAATTTATTAAACAATTTCTAAAAAAAATATTCATAAATTCTTAAGATCCACTGATGTTGAGAATTATAATAGAAGTATTTATTTAATATCTGGATTATAAATATAAAAAACAATTTGAGCTGAAACAAATTTAGAATTCTGTTGGCTTATATTCGAACAAAAAAAAAAAAAATCCATCTTTAATATTGTTTATAAATAACTAATAAAGGGAGAGAGGGCGTTCCAAAAAGACGAGCGAGCATCCAACCGGCAATTTAATATTATTTACATCAATGCAAAAATATATTTAAAAAACTTTTTTGATGGGAGATTAATCTATTTTTTTTTTTTTGTTATATCCCTTT
>JAKCPI010021048.1:0-24901 GCA_023213315.1 Euborellia annulipes
TGTTCTATAGAAATCCACAATTTTCAATGAATCCATTTGAAATTAAGTATACATATAGTATATGGCTCTGGGAGTAACGTAGTAATAATTTGAATCTCTTCAATGTTTTGAAAAATTAATTATAATCAAATTTCTTCAATATGGGAACACAAAATCAACAAGTTTGCTTAGAAATTAGAGAGCGTCAATTGTGCTCTGAGAGCCAGCTTTCTGATTGTACGACTAGCCGCTGTGGGAGGAGGTACGCAGCAATTGAAAAAGAACAGAGCACGCATAAGACACCCTTCAAACAGTCATAAATAGACCCTTTTGTGCTGTGCCCAGTCGGTACCCCCGCTTGAATTCAAGATCCTTCCTTAACATCTCATCACTTGCATGGCAATAAGAAATATCTCAAATCGGCAATAAAGTTGCCCGCCAGAGGCGGGCAAGGGGCCCAGTAGGCGCAGTCCCCTGGCTAGGGGGAAAGCCCGCCGAAAAATAAAATTCTAACCCCTAATGGCCGCAGTAGGCGGAAAGGGTTTAAAAAAGTTAATTTTTCAATAGTCAAAAGCATCAATGAGTCCATATTCATTTCCTTTCATTTATTTTTAGTCCTGGGCATTCAGACAAAAAATAATTTAGAATTCAATTTTTTTTTTTCTTTTTTTTTTTTTTTTTCATTAAGTTTAAATTAAAAATATTGATATTTCTGGATGAAGTGATTTCGATTTGCATTTTTGATATTTATTCCGAGCTTTAAAAACGTGTTTAAATATGCATGTGCATTAATTGGATGTTGATGGTGGCCCATTTCTAAACTTGGCTGATTTTCCATTAATAAATATCTTAGCATATAAATTCAATTGATAGTGAAATGAGATTTTAATAGAGAGAGAGAGAAAATTTTTTTATCAATATTCCGCGAATTAGAGTAAAAAAGTTCTATACGGATTATCACATCCTCGGAAAGTCGTCAGTTCAATAGAGTAATATTTTTTTATTCAAAAGCGAAAGAGAACCAAAAGAATAATTTCAAAAAAATTATTCTCTGGAGTACTGTAAGTATACAAAAAAAGAAGGAAAATAGAGAGAAAACATTTAACTAATTGATTTAAAAAAAAAGTACAGAGAAACCTCGCTTAGCGAGCACTTCTCATAACGAGTAATTCGCATAACGAGCAAAAGAAATTGTAAAGTGACTTGCTTAACGAGCGGCGAGAGAGGTGAAGTCCCGAATTGTGTGCATGTTACATCAGTCTGAGTCATGGGGGAGGCAGTTCTATAGGGTGTTACATTACGAGTGTTTCGCTTTACGAGAATGATTGTGGAACGAATTATGCTCGTTAAGCGTGGTTCTACTGTATAACATTTTGATTTTCTCTTGATTCTGATTTTTAAGGAAAATTTTATTAAGATATTTATTTAACTCCCACTCAATTTTAAAGGATTATTTTATTTACAATAGGGTCAAAAAATAAAACTTCTTTATTTTAAAAGGTATTACTGATAAATTGGAACTTTTGTTTGCTCAAGCGGAAAAATTACTAGCAAATCCCTGACGTTCATATTTTCTGCAAGATACGGTAGCTACTTTTATATAATTCACTAAATAAACTTTAAAAATTTTCATTTTCAGATGTTATTCTTTAAGGAATTTAAAATTTCACAAAACAAACTTTAATTTGAAAATTGTAATCATTTTTTTTCTTGGCTCTAAATTAAAATTGGTTAATAAATAAAATCCCATCTGGCACACAAATCTTAGTTTAATTGTCTCTATCTAAAAAAAAAAAGATCTTTTTGTTGGGTTTCAAATAAAATTCAATTAAAGTAGCTTTAAAACTCACTAGAGATAAATATTAAATAAAAAAAAAGAGAGAGAGGGAGAGAAAGAGCCAGAGAAAAGAAGAAAGATATTAAGTAGAAGAAACGACAAGACAAGAAAAGTCCTTGCCCTCGTCGCCTCCCTTTAAGGGCGTATTTTTATTTATTATTAGTTCGTTAAAATGAAAACAATATTATTAAAAAGTTAATTAAATTAAAAGGAATTGTCGAACTAAGAGAGGATAAATTGTTTTTGACAAGTGGAAAATTTGTTTATTTGATAAAATCTGAGTGCAGTGTAATTGCGTCGTTTTTTTTTTTTTTTTTTTTTTTTTTTAAACTCCCCCAAAATTTTCTCGCCGAAAGGAAAAACTCGCCTAAAAAAAATAAAAGACTTTCGATCCCTGTGTTACGCCATTTCTTTCGGCGAGAAAATTTTTGCCTTTTCTAGGAAACTAAGAAAAAAGTAGGGACATCGAATTTTTGACATGAATCCAATACTTCTCTCTCTATATATTAACATATATATATAGGTAAGAGAAAGTAAAAAGTAAAAATTTTAAAGCTTACAATAGTCTTTGTAGCCTAATTTTCAAATAACAGTAGAGGTGTTCTAAAATATACTTTAATGAGAGGTAATTCGAATATATTTGCCGAATCAATCATGTAAGAATATTAATCGATATTTTGTTTAAAATGAGAATAATTTTCCCTGCGGAATAAATTGATATATTTAAGAATCACCTAGCCCACGGGGCGTGGTGTAGGAGTTAGCGTGCTAACCTCATATACCAAACGTCGCGGGTTCGGACCCCGAGGCAGTCCGGATGATTTCGATTTAAGCCATCTGGATACCAGATGGCTTAAATAAAAATGGCCTGGACCCTAATATATATAAATTCATAAATAACGAGTTATCGTAAATGTCTTATATGGCCTGAGCTGCCGAAAAGACAGTGTGAATGTGTGTGTGAGTGTGAGTGTGAATGAGAAAAAAGTGTGAATGTTCTTTTAAAAAAAAAAAAAAAAAAAGAATCACCTAACTTTATTAGGGAATTAGTATTCGGTTTGCAAGAAATCAAGTTGAGGCCGTGTTATTGTTTAGAAATTGCTTGTAGACTTCCCATGGGGATATGATTTTTGAAATTCGAAAAAATCCATTCCATAATAATGCCTATTTACCATGGTTTTTAGAAATTAGTTATCGTTTTAGACAACCTCTCTTTATTCCCCTTAAGTGGTGTTGTTGAAGTGAGAAAGAGAGCCCTAAATTTTCAGCAATTTTCGGTGGTTCGGATCCCAGGCAGTCCAATGATTTTATTTAAGCCATTTGGATACCAAATAGCTTAAATAAAAATGCCTGGACCCTAATATATTTAAATTATTAAAAATACAGTATCGTTTAGTCTTAAATTAAATGGGCTGAGTTGCCGAAAAGACTGTGTGTATGTGTGTTCGAGTGTTAGTGTGAATGGAAAAGAAACCTTAAAACCTTGCAGTGGCGTAGCGAGGGGGAAGGGGGAGGGGCTTCATGCCCCGGACGCTAATCACAAAGAGGCGCTAAATGATCCGCAAAACAAAAAAATTGCTGGATAATTTTTATTTTTATTATAATTGATTTCTGGAAAATTTTAGTGCCAGTGAATTATAATAATTTTGTATATTTTACATATAATATTATATGGTTTTCGAATGGGGGGGGGGAGGTATTGAGCCCCGGGCGCGAGTGAAGCTCGCTACGCCGCTGTAACCTTGTAGTACATTTCCTGCATGTTTTCTTTTGAACATACTCACATACAGAACATTTTCGGGAACATACTTTTAAAGTGTTTTTCTCTATGAGTGAGAAGAAAAACCAGACATTTGTAAATAAATAAAATTTTCTGTTCAGCATCGGTACATTAATTTAAAAAAAAATTCTATTTATTTTTTAGAATTATTATTTAATATTTTCTCTCTTTGCAGATAAACAAAGTCATTAACGGAGAGAAGATAAGAGAGAGAGAAAGAGAATAAAAATAATTTTAATTAAAAAGCAAAATGTAATGAATTTTATATAAAGTAATATTATTTTATATTCTCAGGGTGTATGAATATCTTTTTTTTATTACCTGCGTTCAAGTTAAAAAAAAATACAGAGATGAGACTCTTTTATGAATTCGTTTGGCTATTCTTATGATAAAATATTTGATAACGAAAGGCAATTGAATTCCCAGAGGGAGAAAAAAAGAGAGAGGAATAGAGAAAAAAAAATGAAAGAGAAATAATCATTAGACGAATTTCATTAGAGAAGTATTTTTCACAATCCAATGATATTGAAAAGAAAAATTATATTTTCAGATGTTTTTATTTATTCACTTTGGGCTCTTTTATGAAAAAAAAATCAAAGGTTTTATTGTCAACTAATAAACCAGCAAATGTTTTGTATCGTAGCTAGCTCTTACTGGACCTAAATCAAATAATTATGAAGAGGGGAGCAGGGGGGATAAATCCACAGACACCCTTTGAAATTAAACAAAAAATTTCTAATGAAAAAAAAATTATTTTTAAAAGAATGTATTAACTTTAAGACTCAATAGTAATAAGTAAAAATATGTCCCGAGATTGATATTTTTAATTTCATTAAAATTCTAACTTATTGATTATCCTCAAGGTAAAATTATACCTTAAACTAATCATAATCTGAGCTAGCCCAAAATACCGGAGGAATTTTCTTTCAAAATGCAAACCTAATCCCTTTTACCCTACATGAAAAACAGGTAATCAATATTCTCTTCAATATCTATTCCATATTATCCACCAAAGGATTT
This sequence comes from Euborellia annulipes, assembly GCA_023213315.1. Taxonomy (NCBI): domain Eukaryota; kingdom Metazoa; phylum Arthropoda; class Insecta; order Dermaptera; family Anisolabididae; genus Euborellia; species Euborellia annulipes. Next base: position 4,617 of record JAKCPI010021048.1, read on the forward strand.
TTTTTTATTTACTCAAAAAACGCTACCTAAAATTTTTTTGAACTTAAAACCACAAAGAACGTGTTTAAAACACTCAAAAGTTTGTTTATGTTCGGCCTTATATTATATTTTCTAGCATCTTCCGGTAACCATTAAAAGTTATAGTGTTCATATTAATCTCCCTTCCTCTAATATATAAAGCAATAGTAATAGATTAGACTTAGATGAACAGGTATGAACCTGTCAGTCAGCCTAGGGCAATATAAGATTCAGAATATTCCATTCAAATTAAGAAAAGGATTGGATTATTAGGAAAAATCACTTAACTTTAAATAATATAAAGTCTTGAAATAAAAAAAAAAAACTATTAATATTCTTTGACTTTATGCAAAATAATATTCGAGATAATTAAGATCAAAGAGACCTAACAGAAAATATTTAATCAGAGTAGAAGTACGGTACATAATAATATTTTAATAGTACCTAGACGAAAGATTTTGTCTTTTAGAAATGAGCAAAATTAAATTTGTAGAAGAATAGTCAATCAAGCCCGAGAGCAAAAAACAAGAAAAGATAAAACGATGCATGCAATCATATAGGGTTCGACACTCATAATGTGAATTTCTTTAATTTTAATATTAATTATAAATATTTAGTCACTAAAGAGCATAACAAATGAATAATTACAAATTTTGAATTGAAATACCTAAGTAAAAACGACGATAAATGAGGAGAGGGCGGACGTGGTGGCCGGCGTCGATGATGGCTGCCGGGCAAATGAGAACGCTTCGGTTTCCTGACGAAGAGCATCGTGGATTAACACTAGACAAGGCCTACCTCACTACTGACCTCTCCAGGTCTCTGGTCTTCGCTAATAAGCAGGCGAATTATGGCGCCAAGAGATCTGATTGGCTAATTAATAAGAGGGGAGGGGGAGGAGAAAGAGTGCCGAGAGGAGGCAAGGAGAGCGGGAGAGAAGGGGAAGTAGGAGAAGTGATTGATAAAAATAATAGCCATTATAATTAAAATAAATTTTTATCGCTCAGATCAGGACTAAATCTCTAATCTCAAGAAGAAGAAGAAGCGAGCGATGCTTTTCTTGGTCAATTGTTTTAATATACATGTGTATTACTAATTAATTTTACAACGCAAAGAATAGAATAGAAAAAGAAGAGTTGCAAAACAACTCTATTCAAAGGCCAGACAAAATTATACCTTTTACTTTCTCTTACCTCTATATATATATTTTTTTTATATATAGAGAGAGAAAGTATTGGAATCATGTCAAAAATTCGATGTCGAAATTTTGATGGATATAACCGTTTTGAGGTTCCCTGAATCAAAAAAAAAAGTGGCTTTCGCGACATGGTCTGTCTGTGTGTCTGTCTGTAAACAAAATATCTAAAGAACGAAAGGACCTAGGAGGTTGAAATTTTATATTTAAGTTAGGCACTCCTCTGGCACGTGCGACGAAGCTTTTGAACAAAATTAATCAAAGAGTACTAGTACTTTACTGATGCACTTTTTCAGTTTTTTTCGATTTTCTCAAAATTCACTCCAACGATTTTTTTTTTTTAATTCATAAATCAATAATTTTCAGATGCTCTTTAAAATGTATATTCTCATTTCGCAATTGAAATCTTCTGAAGACCACTTTACTCTTGTACTATCAATACATATGAAAGATAGAAATGGTTGCTATGGTAGCAAAATATAAATATTTTCGCATACTTATAAATTTTACATCTTGAAAATCGAATGTACCGTACTGTCGGAAACTAAATACATGTCGACACAAAAAATCTGGTGTGACAAGCACAGAACACAACTTTCTCTTGCCGAAGGGTAAGAGAAAGTTGTGTGCTGTGCGACCCAGTCACACCCGATTTTTATTTCTATTTTAAACGAAAGTTAAAAAATTTATTAGTCTAATCGACTAATAAATATTTTAACTTTCGTGATCACTTGGTCTATTTAAGTAATTGCTATATATATGCCTTCTATTGATAGATTAAGTATTTATTTTACTTAAAAAGTTTTCAAAATTTGACTAAATACCAGATTGACATACCGCAAGTAATTTTTAAACTTGTGATAAATTTTTAATAAAAAATCCCAAAATATCAACCATCAGGTTTTAACGTAACATACAGTCAATTAAAATTAAATAATTAACAAAAAAGAGAATTACGCTGAAGAGGACGACATTATTTGATAAATGTATCCGGTACTTTTTTTTAACAAGTTGAAAGCTTTTGCTCACTATTTTATATTCAAGTACAATTTTAATTTAAAACAATTTCGAAGCTTTGTTTTAACAGAGCTCCGGGCTCTCGACGAGCACATACCTCCATACAACAAAAACACACACACTCTTGTTTACAGTTTAAAATAATTTATAAAACAAACGCTAACTATAATTCAAAAATATTTGTCCTATCGAAATGCAAAACAAAAGGGCAAGACTTTACCTTGGTGTTTTAGTCACTGTTGCTTCAATATTTATTGTCAAAATTCCAATATTGACAGTATTGTGACAGCATCAGCGAGCATCAAAGCATAAATATTGAAGAAATGCCAATGGGGAAAAAAAAATAAAATTAATAAGACAAATGATGAAAAAATGATGCTATTTAGGAAGATATATACCATTTATTATATAATTTTGTATAAAATTGTTTTTTTATGTTCGTATCCCCATTGAAAATAATTACGAATGATTTTTTGCAGGTTGTTATTACAAGAAGAATAGAATAAAAACAAACTTATTCAGTCAAGGGCCCTAGGGCTTGGTGTAGTTGGTAGCGTGTTTGCCTTCTATACTAAGGGTCGTGGGTTCGGATCCCAGGGAGTTCGATGATTTTATTTAAGCCATTTGGATACCAAATGGCTTAAATAAGAATGCCTGGACCCCAATATATATATTTATTACTAAATACGAGTATCTTTAAAGTCCTAAATGGCCTAGGTTACGTGTGTGTATGTGAGTGTGAATGAGAAAAAAGTGTGCGTGTTTAAAAAAAAAAAAAATGCAGTCAAGGATTTCATTGTAAATAGACAATTTCGGTCATATCATCAGACCTAAAAAGTTAACAAATAATTTTTTCTTTTTATTTTTTAGTATAAAAAAGTATTTAAAAAAAAGAAAGATTTGTTCTCACAAAGTAAAAATCTTTTAAATTTTTAGGCCTGATGATGGTCCTTAGGTGACCGAAACTGTCTATTTGCAATGCAGTCGTTAATTGGATAATTAATTAATAATAAAGCGTGCTAAGTCTTATAGGTGTATCACAGGCGTAGGCAGAAATTTTTGATGGGGAGAGGGGGAAATTCTGTCTTGAACAGGGGGTTCAAGACAGGAATTCCCCCTCCTCCCTCCATATAAGATGTCTAATGAAATAAATCAATTTTCAAAGTACTGTATATAAATTTATTTTAAAGAACTTGCTACAGGATCGTATTTGTATTATAGAGCTTAAATAACTAGTCTTGGCTTGAGTCCCCCTGAGGCTATGCCTATGGGAGGTATAAAAAAAAAATAGTGAGTCGCTGATGAAGAAGTGCTATTAAATGCCTTCGAAATATTCAAAGAATAACACTCTAAAGAATTTTTCTCATTGCCAGGAAAATAACATACACCTCACCTCATTGGCGTAGCCAGAAACTTTTTATGGGGAGGGGGGATCAAGAAATTTTTTTCAAAAATTTAAGATTATTTTAGGGTTTTTATAAATCATTTTGGTTTGTTTTTTTAGCTAGAGTAAATTATTATATTTTACTTTCTCTTACCCTAAGTGAAATATAATTTGTATTAAATATTTAGTCATGGCTTGGGTTCCATGGGGGGGGGGGGTTGAACCCCCAAACCCCCCCCTGGCTACGCCTATGCCTCACCTACCCTCTACGTGTTGAATAAATATTTTTGCTGAATAAAATTTTTTTTATTCTATTCTTGCTAGAACAATATGCAAAACTTAACAATCTTAAACAATCTTAAACAATCCTTCCATACTGATTAGTGACTTTTTTTAGTCTTTTCGGCATCTTCGGCCATATAGACTTGAACGATACTCATAATATTAACGAAGATATACAGTATATGTGGGGGTCTAGGCACATTTATTTCAATGATTTGGTATACAAATGATTTAAATATTGAATAAATATTCATCCGAACCCGCGCCCGTGGATTTAAGACTATCAATATTGTCATCTGTCAACACCTCTAGACTTTCGGCCACGTGGGGGCGGGATTCTGTTTCGAATACTTCATCAATCAATAATTATGTGTGATTTATAATTATCAAAGTAAGTGTATATTAAAATTTAATAATCGATTTGTGATTATTATATTAATTGACGAAAAACTACTTAGGTTGAAGAACCCCTTAACCATGGGCGTAACTAGGGGGTGCCGGGGGGCCTGACCCCCGCCAGAAAGCTCCTTGCCCAAAAAAAAAATTGAGAAAATATGGGGCTTTCTAGGCCCACCGGAGGCTAGCTAGTCCCATGGCACATACGTTGAAATATAAATAACAGAATTAGGAGAGGAGGAGAAGGGGAGGGGGGGGTTGGAATAAAATTTTTCCAATTTTATTTTGATCTTGAGAAAAGAGCAGCTTCGGCCAAAATAAATTACGTTCTTTATCTGAACAGACGATTAGATTAATTACTAACACTACTAATATTATATCAAAAAGTATTTCCTAAAGTATTAAAAATAAATATATAACCAGTTCTCGTGGTGTAGTGGTTATCACATCCGCCTAACACGCGGAAGGTCCCCGGTTCGATCCCGGGCGAGAACATCTTTTTTAATAATATATTATTATTATACTAAAAAGAAAAAAGATTTTTTTTATTTAACGTTTTTTTGGCATCCTAGACCATTTATATCCCATCCTTATGTTCCCATTGATGATTGGTAGTCAATTCAAATAAACTTTTTAGAAGGTTTAGAACGTAATGTATTAATAATAATAATAATAATGAAGAGCGGGGCCGGAGCGGGGGGGGGGGGGGGGGGCCCGGCCCGCGGGGCGGAGGGGAGGGGGGGGAAAATAAAAAAATATTAAAAAAAAAAAAAAAAAAAATGTAATAATTATTAAAAGTATAAAGTAGGGGGGGGGGGGGGGGCCCCCCCCCCCCCCCCAACACCCTCCCCTCATGAAGAATATTAAAATACGAATAATTTTTGTTCTTTTTAGATATTTTAAAATAGGTGGCGGCTTCAAAATGTAATCCACTCATCTAATTCGCACATCTATTCATTATCAATTTCATAATTATTTTTTTAAAAATAAGGAAAAAGAGATATCAAATGTCTAAAAAATTTCATTAACATTTTATTTCTCTTTGTCCCAGAGTCAAATTTCATATAGTAATGAATTATGATTAATTACTAGAAAATTCTTTATTAAACGAGGGTTATCGACTTTAAAACATTTTGTGACATTTAAAATTTAAATGAGTTAGTGTTCGAAATTTTGTTAGTTTTCCTGATTATTAGGTGGAGTTGCCATATCCAAATTCCCTTTCAACATCCATGACTTGCATATTACATCAACTTTAAATAAATAACGTTTTTGTCTTTCACATACAAAGTCAATATTTTTCATAAAACCATATTTAATTTACCGGATAATTAAATGTCATTTATCAAATGAATGAAAACTACGGGGGTATAAAGAGAGAGAGAGAAAAAATGAGGAATAATAAAACAAAAAGAGGGAATTTTCTTCTTTGATTAAGGAACTCTGGTGTCAAAAGGGTCACTCGAAAGGGAGAGAGAGAGAGAGAATAAATTCCCTTTAGGCTGTGAGAGACAAGTACCCTTAAGAGAAGGAAATCCAATTAACGAGGGGAGTGCCCTTTTGAGAACTCACTCACCTTACGCAGACATCCGATGAAGTTGGCATGGCTTCGACTCCCGGGTAGGGCATGAGTGTTGAGACTACCGCCGACAAATACCCGGCTCGATGCCAACAACGTAAACGTGCCGGCTAGGTATGCGTTGTCTGAGTACACACCGTCCACCACCGCAGAGAGCTGGAACAAAAAGAGATATTAAAAAATTATTAGGTGAGGATGTTATAAAATAGAGAGAAAAAAAGAAATTTCTTAGAGCAAATTATAATGAGAAATGATAATTTAATAAAGATAAGTTCCCGTGGTGTAGTGGTTATCACATCCGCCTAACACGCGGAAGGTCCCCGGTTCGATCCCGGGCGAGAACATTTTTTTATAATTTGAGGATATTGTAGGAAACAGCCACAATATAAAATAAGTCAGTAGATTACTAGAAAATGAAAATAAGGATTTCTTTTTGATTTATATTTCAGTTGGTACAACTTGTCGATGTTTCGGGAAATAGCGTTTCCTATGAAGTACAAGAGTACTTCAAAAGATTTCAAGGACAAAATGAGAATATACATTTTAAATAGCATGTAAAAAATAATTGATTTTTGAATTTTAATCAATTTCTGTGCAGCGAATTTTGAGAAAATTAAATTTTTTTAATTTAAAAAAAAAGAAAATATTAAAAATTATCAAATACTAATGATTTCTAATTAAATACAAAATATATTTTATATAAAATTTTGGCTTTTGTCCCCTCAAAAGATTGATTTGGAAATAGGCACTCAGTGGGTTCGTAAAATACTCATCTGGGTTGTTAAGCAAAACCGAACTCTATTATGCAGATCATGGTATTATTTGTAATTTGCAAATTTCCAACAAAATGAACAATAAAATAAATAACAATAATTGAATTTAATTCTACGAAGAGTATAATGGCTAAAAATTGACAGAATAATTAGTATTTGTTAATTAAATGCAACTTTTTCATTGAGAGCATACATGATTGAGGCTTCATTAATGATTCGACCATTGAAAAGGGGAATGCTATATACACCGACTCCTATTTGGTAAAGCTTTAACGACTCAACCGAAAATTTCTAAGGGCACAAAATAACAAAAGCGAAGAAAATAAACAAATTCAAAAATGAGGACAATAAGGAGAATAAAAAGCAGCAGAAAGCTAATTTATGGGATCGATGGTCGAGGGTTTAAATCCCAGGCAGTCCGATGAATTTATTTAAGCCATTTGGATACCAAATGGCTTAAATAAGAATGCCTGGACCTCAATATATTACATTCTCATAATATCGTAAAAAGTCTTATATGGCCTAAGTTGCTGAAAAGAGTGTGTGTGAAATGTGAGTGTGAATGGGAAAAAAAGTGTGATAGAATACATACTAATATATTTATTTTCGATACAAATGATCTAGGGACATTTATTTACTCAAAAACCAAAATTTTTGAGTTGCGTCACTTTTGTCGCCATATTGACAAGTTAGTATCACAATACAATTGTTTTTTTTTTTTTTAATATGACGTCAGGGCAAAGTTATTATTGATTTGTAAGGATTATGTTGTGGCCATAAATTAAATTAAAAAAAAAAATAAATAAATAAATGATTTCACTGGTGATATTTTTTTTTTTTTATTTATTATTGATTTCTGCCTTTTGAATTAGCTAACATTACACATTCAAAAAGCAAAAGTTGAATTGTTCATTAAAGCTTTAATTTCATTTCGGAATTTCAATTAAAATAAATATGAGAGAAACAAATATATAAAAAGTTATCAAAACCATTCATGAAAAAATTAATAGAGAGCGAGAGAGAGAGAGAGAGAGAGAAAGAGGGATGATTTTCGAATCAATGATCTTTAAGATTGAAGAACTTTAGAAAATAGATTTTTAGATTATATTGTTCTAATCCCCCTCCCCCAACCAATATTTAATTATTGATAGAGATTCTAATAAAAATATTTAAGCTGTCAGAATTAATGTATTAGAGAAATTTGCGTTCAATCTACAAGTATATATATTGAGTCAAAATCCCTTTGCTTGCTTCATGAAAAAATTTTTAACTTTGTCCATCAACCATAGGTTGGACAGGTAATGTTAATGTAATCGTAAAAAAAAAAATCGAAATTTTTCTGAAGCTGCCAAAATGCGTTTTGAGGTCCCCTGAATCCATTTAAGTAGTTTTTGGAATGATGTCTGTGTGTCTCTCTCTGTGTGTGTGTGTTTGGTAATTTTTTTTCGTCAACAAAAACTCAAAAACTATTCATCCAATTGTTTTGAAATTTTGCACACATAAACTAGAGGTAAAGGTCAAGAACTGAAAAACTTTTGGTAAACATCGGACCATTAGGGGGGGGGGGGGACAAATATTTTTTTCTTACATAACCTATAATTTTTTTATATATTCAGAAACTAGACTTCCTCCCGAGTAAAATGATATATGATATTCATGTGCTGATTCAGGCGAGATTTATATCAATTAAATTGACTTTGCAGCTTCTTCGCCGTAGACGGATGGTTGGTCAAAAAAATTATAAAAACATTGTTTCTATTTTAAATTTAGTTAATGTGCATAATGTGCATATCGAAATGTAACTAATTGAATAAGGTTTCTTTTAGATCCTAAAAACCATATATATTTTATAGCCATTAAGGACATAATAACTGTCGAGTATATGACAAGGTGTATTATACAATTCAAAATAGATTCTTTAGTTATTAAGGTATGTAATTACAACTTTTAACAAATTTAAACCAATTATAGGCTATATAATGATCAGATGTGATTAATTAATTTTATATTTTTAACTTTTTCAAAACATTTTAAATTTGTGTATTAATAATATTATACTGTATTTATATAAAAAAATGCTAATCAAAATGTTATAAAACTTAATATTAAAAATTTGAATGTAATATTAAATTATAGGTCCTGAGGATGATGATTGCATCGAAACTGATACTTGTACAAGGCAGTTAAGACCAATAATAACTAAATTTAAAATAGAAACAATGTTTTTATAATTTTTTTGACCAACCATCCGTCTACGGCGAAGAAGCTGCAAAGTCAATTTAATTGATATATGATATTTGTATCCTAATTTGTCATAAATTTTTATTGGTAGCCAATTCAATTGAAATAAAATATAGCATGAGACGGGATGCGAACCCGCGACCCTTGGTACAAATGGTCAGCACGCTAACCACTACACCAAGGCCCAAGGGCTAATTTTATTTAAATATCAAAACATCTGTTTTAAACTCAAATAATTGTTCTTTAAAATGACAACGTGCTTTGGTGTAGTTAGTGTAGCATGCTAAGGCCATTTGTACCAAGGGTTCGCATCCGGGCCAAATTTATTTAAAAGTTTCCGAGAAGACTGTGTATATGTGTGTGTGAATATGAGTGTGAATGGGAAAAAAAGTGCGAGTGTTAAAATAAAAATTAATTAAGAGTAGGTTTCTTTAAGTAGCTGGATGGCTGGCTCTTGGTTAAGCTACTTAACCTTGTAATAAAGAAACGCCCTTCAGTATTAAATCTTGTTGTATTAAAATATTCCACATCTCAAAATTTTACTATTAAAATAACTAGAATCAAAATAAATATTTCATACTTCATTTAATAATAAAATGATGAGGTGTGTAATATTACAATAAAGAAGTAGGGTTCTTCATTATAAGGCTAAATCGCTTATTCAAGAACCAGCTACTTGATTATGGATGAAGAAACCATCCCCTAAATGTGAACAAATATAAAACTCACATTTCACAGTTAAATTAAATATTTCCTTTGTAAAGATGGTTGCTTATTTTGTTAGTTATGACGATTTTTTTTTGCCTTAATGAAAGCTCACTACTCAAAATAAAAAAATAAAAATGCTGATTAATAGAACATACCAACACAAATAAGCCCAGCCAGCGCTAATGCACAGAATAAAAATGCTGAGTTTAGATTTGGGGTAGAAATGCAAATGAGATTAAAAAACAAATGTCTTCATGCATGTTATGCATTAAATGTCAATAGAAAAAAATTCAATGTATAAAAAAAGTGAAATTTTGTTTCTGAATATTCAGTGAAGCAAGAGAGACGAATTTATCGAAAACTGAAATAGTTTCTAAATTCTTTTAGCAAGATAAGTGAATTAAAGGAAAATGTGTGATTGATTTAAATGAAAATTATTTGTTAATTAAATAATGAGCTTTTTCCCTGGCCTGTGATCTTTAGAAAATTTATCCATTAGAGGGCATGTAGGTGCAAATTTCACGGATCGTTGTGTCTACAAAGGGCTATCTATCTATTCATTCAAATGACGCCAACGCATGCGAAATCAGCACTGGCAAATTAAAACACCCACACACTCGGCGAATAACAATTTGATTATTTAACTGATATTTGATATCCCTCTAGAGACGTGAAATGGAATCAGAGCTCTTCTATTTGTAAATGTCTAGGACTGCTAATAGTTACGAACAAAAAAGTTATACTAATAGAAATAAAATTTGGTATCGAATTTGTAAAATCTACCCGCACTTCTTTAACAGCGCTTAACTCTTCGGTAATAGAAAGTTGTCTTGTGTGCGTGCTTGTCACATCAGATTTCTTTGTGTCGAGATTATTTAGTTTCCGCAGATATATTAGAATTCAAGATGTAATTTTTTTTTTTTTTTTTTTTATTAAAAAAAACACTCACTTTTTCTCATTCACACTCACACTCACATTCACATTCACACAGTCTTTTCGGCAACTCAGGCCATATAAGACTTTGACGATATCCGTTATTGATTATTATACATAATGGGGGTCCAGGCATTCTTATTTAAGCCATTTGGTATCCAAATGGCTTAAATAAAATCATCGGACTGCTTGGGGTCCGAACCCGCGACTTTTGGTATACGAGGTTAGCCCCGAAGGCAAGATGTAAATTTTATAAACACCGGAAAATATTTATATTTTGTTACCATAGCAACCATTTCTTTTATCTTTCCTATGAAATACAAGAGGTCTTCAGAAGATTTCAAGAGCAAAATGAGAAAATACCTTTTAAAGAGCATCTAAAAAATAATTGATTTATGAATTTTAAACAAAATCGTTAGAGCGAATTATGAGAAAATCGAAAAAAAAAAAAAAAAAAAAAATGAAAAAGTACATCAGTAAAGTATTTTTGGCTGATTTTGTTCAAAAACTTCCTGTTACGTCGATTGATAAGGAGCTCAATGAGGAAAGGCAGCCAGCATAAATAAAAACTTTTCTATTATTTCATCGACGTTTCGGAAGCGTGTCGCTCTCATCTTCAGCGACACGCTTCCGAAACGTCGATGAAATAATAGAAAAGTTTTTATTTATGCTGGCTGCCTTTCCTCATTGAGCTCCTTATCAATCATCACCACAGCCATTTCTATTCTTCATCTACCTGTCACGTCTCGGAAGGGGGGGGGGGGGTACTAAACTTAAATATAAAATTTCAATCTCCTAGTTCATTTCGTTACATGAGATAATTCACAGACAAATATACCATTTTGAGGGGCAAACCTTTTGGATTCAGGGACCTCAAAACGTGTATTTCCATCAAAATCTCCACAGAATTTTGGACATCAATCCAATATTTTGTCTCTCTCTCTTTTATATATATTTATTTGGGACTTGGAGTTTGGTCATTGACCAGTGAACACGAAAAGATTACTCTCTAAACTTTAACTAAAAAGTGCTATTTTTTCAACTTGCGTGCCTCAAATTTTGCCTATAAGTGAATATTGTTACCCTGAACGATCTGTGAACTTTTCCTGGTCACTGCTCTGCTTTGAGGGGCCTTAGAAGAGAGAAGTCAACTACTTGGAACTCTGATTTTTCGTAACTATTATTATTAAATAAACATTATCCGATTATTTAAATAGATTAATGAATATAAAAAAGATGAATATAAAAATATTGAAGGAGAAATTATAGAAGAATATTTATATTTTAAAATAGAAAACTAATATTAAAATCTGAATTGTGAATGAAAATAAGCGAAATAAACAAAATATCAAAGTCCAATTCATGCAAATTATTCAATTAAATTAGATGCAAAAAACGAAAATTGCACTCCTTAATTGGTAACACGATACGTCTGAAAGGTCGCTATGTGTTTGCAGTTTTTGTTGACTTCCAGAAGGCCTTCGACTCTATAAAACACCCTCTTCTCTGGAACAAGTTGGCTACAATTGGAATCAGCAACAAATTAATAAACATTATAAAAAGTCTCTACGATTCGGCAATAATGACGCTAAAAATAAACAATAAAACGTCGAAAGAAATAAAAATAACAAGAGGTGTGCTTCAAGGCGATACTCTGAGCCCCCTTTTATTTAACCTGTTCACGAGCGACCTGGAAAAACATCTAAGAATGAATGGAAATAGAGGAGTACCCTTAAATGACAAGGTAGATATCCCATTATTGATGTATGCAGATGATCTGGTGCTACTCTCGGATACGGAGTTTGGTGTGGAGAGGCTTCTCGATTCGCTGAAATCGTACTGCAAAACGAATGGTCTTAGAGTAAATGTAAATAAAACTAAGATTGTCCCTTTCAGAAGGAGCGGAAACTGCAAGAGACTAACGAAAAAATTCTATATGGGAGAGGAGATAGAAATGGTCTCACAATTCCAATATCTGGGTATTCTATTTTCTTGTAGTGGAAAGTTCTGTCATTCTGCGGACAATGCAATAAAAAAGCAAATTTCGCAACAATAAAAACGACCTCCATATTGTCCTCCGCTAGGTCGGACTCATGGGAAACGAAGGTTCGACTACGAGAATCCTTGATCGACTCTACGCTGCTATACGCATCCGAAATATGGGCCCTTAGATACCTAGACAACATAGAAAAAGCACATGTGAAATTTTTAAAAAGAGTCCTACACTTACCCGTAAATACACCGAATAATATCCTGAGACTGGAAACGGGAAGCCCTGCGCTGAGACACAAGATAATCAAGAGAGCACTTACCTGGTATTCCAAAGTTGCTAAAATGACGGAAGATCGCTGGCCGAAGATTGCTCTTGATCGGATGCGGATACTGGACAACAGTGATTCAAACAAGAAGGAATACAATTGGTTTACACAGCTAAGGGAGCTGCTCCAGGAAACTGGAAGCGAGGGCATCCTGAATAATGCGAATATTAAAAAAAATAACATCGAGGAAGTATCATCCGAACAAAAAAGACTAACCATCGATAAAGACCTGGAAGGGATGATCCATTCGAAGTACAATCCCCTCTTCAAACGCATCTACCAGAATAAAGGAGACGCGGAAGATTATCTATACATTAGAACCAACATCGAGAAACTACGGACAACTGCCCAACTCCGCCTGGCTAATACAAAAAAAAATCAACCTTTACATACAAGGAACGAAACACGTATTCGACGCCGAAAGCGAGTGCTCGATATGCAATCTACACGAAGCAGAAAACCTAGAGCATTTCCTACTTAACTGCCCTATTCACCACCATCTTAGGGCCTACCATTTGAAGGGGAAGACCTCAGTACTGGAGGTCCTGAAAATTGAGAATATATTTGATCTTAACGCACTACATTTTTATACAACATCGGCGCTGAAGATGAGGGCGTTTATCCTGAACGAGTAGAGAGAGGAAGAAAGAAGTGAAGAACTACCTAAGAGAAAAATAAGAAGAGAAACAGAAAAAAAAAAAAAAATTGCAATACCCTATATCTTTTTGTATATATTTATGTAAAAACACACTCCATGTTCTTTGTAAGGCGAAATTGCCAAACAATAAATAATAATAATAATAATAATAATATATTTATTTGTTCTATTGACCTATAGGTTAAAAGATAGGTCTATAGTACATATAGTATTAAACAAAATTTAATATGCATACGAATATGAGATTCTCACTATTCTAAAGGTTAACGAACAAATGTGTTATCAAAAAAAAAATAAATAAATAAATAATCAAGCTTAAATTTAACCATTTCCTATTTAATTTAAAAAGACAATAGATGCTGAAAGTTGAAGTCTAATCGAATGGAACATTTAATAACGATTTAATTATGCAAATAGTTTGATGGGTATTATTATTATTATTATTATTTTAGAAGCAAAAAGGAAACTTTACGAACTATTTCCAAATGAAAAGGGGACTAGAATGGCCATTCTCTATTATGGGTCGGCGGGATTCAATGAATATTTCAGGCTATCATTTTCCATAAAGCTTTAGATATTGTGATTGTAAAGAGATGAAACTAAAACAGAGTGACCATCGTTCAAAGAAAATAGGAGATAATGTGAAATCCATTTTACCGGAACGCTATTTCAATTTTATTACAGAGCTTATTGTAAATTCGAAACTATGAAAATAAGGTTGCTTATATTTGAATTTAGGGGATAAAAAAAAAAAAAAAACAATTGCTAAATCAGCAAAGAAAGAGTAGATCAGAAGAAAAAATCTAATGGTTAGAAAATGTATTCCTTCTTTTTTATTTTATCGTTTTTTAATAACAAAATAAGTAATGTATTTTGTATTTATTATCGTTTATATTTCTATTTTTGATATAAAATAATAAGACGTATTAGACTACAATTTGTTTAGGCCAAGGATTTTATTTTTGAAGATATGAAAGTCATTTAAGAATCGATTAATTGAATAAGCTTATTGGGCCCTCGGGGCATGGCGTAGAGGTTAGCGCGCTAACCTCATATACCAAACGTCGCGGGTTCGGACCCCAGGCAGTCCGATAATTTTATTTAAGCCAATTGGATACCAAATGGCTTAAATAAGAATGCCTGGACCCTCGTAAAAAGTCTTATATGGCCTGAGTTGCCGAGAAGACTGTGTGAATCTGTGTGTGAGTGTGAATGAGAAAAAAGTGTAAGTGTAATAAGACGTTGTTACGTCAAAAAATTTGGCCAGTCTCTGCTCCTGCAACTCTCTCTTGATGCTTTTTCCTATCGTGAAAGTTCGATGAAAATGAAAATATAATCAATTTTGTTAGAAGATTCACTTCTCTAGTGTCTTGTATGAATAGGCCTACATGGTGGTTTTTTAATTGTAAATAATTAGAGAATGGTTTTTCTTAATTCCTAATTGCTATCAGAAATTAATTAAATTTCGGATACGCCCCTACTTCTCAGCAACTTAAAAAAGTGGCAAAATTTTAATACTTTTTTACTTTCTCTTACCTATGTATATATGTAATATATATATAGAGAGAAAGTATTGGATTCATGTCAAAAATTCGATGTCGAGATTTTGATGGATCTTCACGTTTTGAGGTGCCCTGAATCCAAAAAAGTGGTTTTCGCGACATGGTCTGTCTGTGTGTGTGTCTGTGTGTCTGTGTGTCTGTGAACAAAATATCTCAAGAACGAAAAGAGCTAGGAGGTTGAAATTTTATATTTAAGTTAGGCACCCTCATGGGACGTGACACGAAGCTTTTGAACAAAATCGGCCCAAAAGTACTAGTACTTTACTGATGTAGTTTTTCAGTTTTTTTCGATTTTCTCAAAATTTGCTCCAACGATTTTTTTTAAAATTCAAAAATCAATTATTTTTTATATTCTCTTTAAAATGTATATTCTCATTTTGTGATTGAAATCTTCTGAAGACCACTTTACTCTTGTACTCCATAGAAAAGATAGGAGAAATGGTTGCCATGGTAACAAAATATAAATATTTTTCCACACTTATAAATTTTACATCTTGAAAATCGAATGTACCCTACTGTCGGAAACTAAATACATGTCGACACAAAAATCTGGTGTGACAAGCACAGTACACAACTTTCGATTACCGAAGGTAAGAGAAAGTTGTGTGCTGTGCGCCAGTCACACCAGATTTTTAGTTTTTCGAAAATATCACACTTAATAATTTAATGATTAGATCATGGCTAATTAAGTTCTGAAAAAGGCATTAGTCTACGTCGAAATGTTGCATCGAAGGTGTTAAAATATATAAAATTAAAATTTTAAGAAAGTATGTTCATGGTTAAGAACATGTTACCACTAATTGAATTTTTGCATTAATACAAAAGTTTAACTTTATTACTTGGAGGACTTTGGTTTCCTAACTAACATCGACTTTAAGATAATAACGAAGTTTGTGGTTGCTGTCATAAATTGTTTATGAAAACAAAATGTTAACTTAGATATTTATACATGTATTTACGGATACGAAAAAGATGAACTAAAAAAAACTATTGAAGAATTTTTTAAGTTTTAGCTTATATAAAGATATAAAATTATAATAGGTTAATAAAATAATATTCAAATTTTTATCTCATGACTTGCTAACATGAAAAAATTTTTGTGGAATAAATTAAATACATAAATTTAAGGGGAAATTGATCAGTCGTTTTTGATTCCGTACCACCATACACCAGGAGTAGTTTAGTAGAATAACGTATCCAATTGTTGTAAAGCCAAAGAGAGAGAGAGATAGGCCTATATATAAAATTTGAAATTCGAAATTCTAATTTAAAATAATATTCGGAAAAACAAAATATGATATATGGTTCGATCGATAAAAAAAACACATGCAAAAATGCACAGAAAAGTGCTTGACTGGATGTCTTTGCATGTGTATCACTGTTCCCAGGGGAATGGGGGATTATGGTCTTGAAAAATTTTATAAAAGACCCCCCCCCCACCACTATCTGGGGAGGATCTTGTCGGTATCGGACAATCATCAAGCTTGGAACCAATAAACAACTTGAAAAGACATCACATTTATTCTTTCTAATCCACGACAACTCCTAAAGGCAGGCAACCCACAACCCAAGTACCCGCGCTTCAGGTATCAGACCCTCGAAATTTTCTTATGTTTAATTTTTTCAAAGCCCCCCAGGAGTAAATCCTGGTTACGCCACTGACTTGATACCTGAAAACGACTTTTTGTTGGATAAAGATTTATATTTTTGGCTTTTTATTTTACGTAATTACTTTATAAAAGTGATATAAATAAATTAGGGGCTTCAGGGCCTATTCTACTAGGCGTTATATAAATCGAGCGCTCAAGTGGGATTTTCATATCTTTTATATTGAATAAATACGTGTAACATTTAGTGAACTCTTGACCTGTCTATTTTTGACGCAACAAAACTGAAATGTGAGTGGATTAATCAAATAATATTCTGAACTCTTCCATTTTCGTTATGCTCCCTGTTCGACGCAAAAAATACTTATAGCTTCTAAGTACAGACAACGAAGAGAAATAGTTTCTATTCATAAAACCAGAATGTTAATTAATAATCTCTCGGTTTTTCTTACTAATATTTCCAAGTGGAAGTAAAAAAATCCATTAAATTCATTAAAAAGTTTGAATTTTACCTTTCTAATCTCTTTAAATCCTTGAAATGACAAGTTAAAATATTAAAGAAGAGTTTTTCTAAGCTGGGCTAATATGTTATTTTATTTAGCAAGCGGAATTGCTGTTGACAAAGACGACCAAATTGTCCCAAATGACAACAGAGATAAAAATAAAACTCACCCGGCAGAAGCTGGTCACTGCTGAAATCTGCAACAAAAGAGAAACTCAAATTAGACTCGACTATCAACTGGACAATTATTAAACACTAAAAAATGGTGTTAAAATTTTATTAAAAAGTATTATTATTATTCCTGGTTTTGGAAAGAAAAAAAAAGAAAAAGTATTATTTCATGACTTTTTAAGGGGGATATAAAGGAA
Source organism: Euborellia annulipes (assembly GCA_023213315.1). NCBI lineage: Eukaryota > Metazoa > Arthropoda > Insecta > Dermaptera > Anisolabididae > Euborellia > Euborellia annulipes. The sequence continues at coordinate 22,158 of JAKCPI010021048.1, forward strand.
ATCAAGCGCGTTTTTTCTCTTCTCTATTTACTATCTAATAAAAAAACCAGGGGATTTTGGGTCTAACCCTTAATTCCCTTAAGTGTAATTATCGGGAGAAAAATGGGGAGTTGATGATGCTGGCTTTTTTCTAATTTTATCTTCTAAAATACATGTATAGAATAAATTCGGAGCAAACAATTTAAGAACACTTCCGCAAGCAAAATTATTCTATGATTATTGTACAGTGAGGGACAATATTAAGTCCCACCTACTTGTGATTATTTCATTGTTTTTATAAAAGAAAATGAAAATATTTTCTAGGTTTAAACCCTGAAAGTTTCCATTAAAAAATATATAATATTTTTTTAAAAACAATGAAATAATAACAATTAGAAAACGCATGGGTGGGACGTAATATTGTCACCCACTGTACAATATCTAATAATATATTATTTATTTATCATTAGAAACATGTCATCTCTAATAAAAATATCAACAGTTTAAGCAGCGATGAGCAATCGAAATCAAGGGCAGATACAAAGGGGGGGAGGGATAATTACCCCCTTTAACCCCCTCCCCGAAATTTAAAAAAAATACTTTTTTTTTCGAAAAAAAAATTTATTTTGAATGTAAAATTTGATTTATATTTATATTCTGGCAAACAAGTACAGAAATCGCCTTTAAATTACCAAAATTAAGAAAAAATTGCGTGTTTTGCGACCAGTCACACCAGATTACCCCCCCCCCCCCCGCGAGAAACACCTCTGGATCCGCCCTTGACCGAAACGTCGACGATATGGGTAGATTAAGTTTTTATTTTATTTTTGGCTGACTGTACAATACCTAGGTACTTATTTGTAAAATATTTTTTTTTTTAGTGAACCTACCGACTGTAAACTAATTCGATTAATGAAATTTATAGCTAAAATTTTATTTTCTTATGGGCTGGGATTTTTAGACAACTCGATTTAGACAATTAATTAATATACGAGTTCATACTGTATATCTGGCTTATTAGGAAATATACAGCACTTTTGTTTTAAAAAAAATATTTAGATACTTTGCTATTTAATATAATGTCTATGCCGCGGGGTTCGCATTCCGTTTCAAGCAACAAAAATTTATTCCATTTGAATTGGCTACTAATCAAACAAATAGAGACGGGGTCTAAATGACCACCGATGTCGAAAAGACGGTGAATAAAATTAAAAAAAAATTTTTTTTTTGATCTCAGCCTTGAGATTAGAAGAGTCCTTTAATTGTGGGATATCAGGGGGGTTGTAAATTGGGTTAACCAAGTTTTCTAATCAGAGTTGGTAAATAAATAATCTGATAACTTTAGTATTAATCTATCACTTTTTGAAAGAAATAATGATATTGGACTGATAGGCGTGCCGTGCCAGTCACTAGACATTACTATTTATATGTAAGACATCTAATATAATTATTCGATATATCTATATTCAACATCGACAAGACCCAATTTCGTATTACTAGTCTTAGAGAAAACGGCGTGTCAAAATTTATAACGAGCTAAATAAATATTATAACTTAATATAAAAGACCTGAATGATCAATAAGAAAATATTTAAAATTCCAAAGCAACGAGTTCAAAAGAATAAAAGGAAAATATGCGGTTACGGCTTGTCATAAAATCGTTCAACATCTCAGTAAACTCATATTTAACATTAGAAATAAAGGCATCGCCTCACCAAGTGCCTCAAACCTTCAATTTTATCCTCGTAGAAATTTTAGCATTCTCATTTAAATCATTTATTGCATTCAATTTACATATTTATATATAAATCAGGAAATATTACAATTTTATTAGATGTAATAAATGTTTAAAGAGCCGTTGTATAGAGAGGTGGAAGAATGTTATTGATTTATTTGAATAAAAATCTGGTGGAACTGATCGCACAGCACACAACTTTCTCTTACCATTCGACAAGAGAAAGTTATGTACTGTGCTTGTCACACCAGATTTTTCGTGTCGACATATATTTAGTTCCCGACAGTACGATACATTTGAATTCAAGGTGTAAAATTTATAAGAATGGGAAAATATTTATATTTTGTTACCACATTGCAACAATTTCTCCTCTTTCCTATGGAGTACAAGAGTAAAGTGGTCTTCAAAAGATTTCAATGGCAAAATGAGAATATCCATTTTAAAGAGCATCTAAAAAATAGTTAGTTGATTTATGAATTTTAAAAAAATCGTTGGAGCGAATTTTGAGAAAATCGAAAAAAACTGAAAAAGTACATCAGTAAAGTACTAGTACTCTTTAGCTAATTTTTGTTCAAAAGCTTCGTGTCACGTCCCATGGGGGTGCCTAACTTAAATATATAATTTCAACCCCCTAGCTCTTTTCGTTCTTGAGACACAGACAGACCATGTCGCGAAAACCACTTTTTTGGATTCAGGGGACCTCAAAACATCCATCAAAATCTCGACATCGAATTTTTGACATGAATCCAATACTTTCTCTCTCTATATATTAACATATATAGAGGTAAGAGAAAGTGAAAAACTCTCTTACCTTCGGTAATTGAAAGTTGTGTTCTGTGCTTGTCACATCAGATTTTCTTTATGTCTAGCTTACCGCAGTAGGCTCTATATTATATAGAATTTTTTTTTATATTCCACCCTTTTAGCTCCTGGCCATTGGGAGATGCGCAACTATTTCCCATATCCCTTCTATGAAGTACATGTACCAGAAGATTTTTTTTTAATTTCAAGTCAAACGAGAAAGTAAAAA
>JAKCPI010021049.1:0-11763 GCA_023213315.1 Euborellia annulipes
TCCTTGCTTGTATTTTTCTATGTGGCAGCGATGTTGACTGCACATAACCTAGTTCACATTCATTTTGTTTTGTTTGCAAATTGTATAGTTTCTGACTAAATTAATTTAGACCATGGTATTAACACTGCTTTATTAATAATATACTGTATATAAATATTTATAAATGGTTTGTCCCGAAAGATATTTTACAAAAGCAGGAGCTCCATGACGTCACTCTCTTGGAATGGGAAAAATGTAAACAAAAGAGTTCCCCCCCCCCTGATTGTAATCATCATTTTTTTTTTTTTTTTTTTGGATGGGTGCATAAGGTCCGAAGACCTATAATGACCAATATTCAACATGCAGCCAGGAAGAAAATGCTTTTTATGTAAACCCTTGCTTTGATAATTGTGACTAACTTCATGGAAATGAGTGAAAATGGCGGGAAAATTTGAATCTAACTTCACAGAAATGCCGACAGATGGCGCTGTATATAAAAAGGCAAGTAAGGGACATGGCTGTTGGTTCACTTGAGTCGGAGCAAGTGCACAATACTTGATAACGGCTTCAGAATAAGCAGTCGAAACGTTGTACAGTTTTAATAAATATTTGATACAAAAATGTGGTCTATCATTAAAAATTCCCCTAATAATAATATTTCAAACCTCAAAAGCTTTAATAAACACATTCGTGAGGAATTATTTTTTTAACCCATCTCTCCGAGGTGAGTTTGTGAAACTCTGTGTACTTCTTATAATGACTTATTTAGTAAAAAGCTGTTGTAAATACCTATAGGGAAGTTGAATTTGTTCTCGCAAACTGATTTTCACCATGAGCTTGTTGTCATTGTTGCCATCATTGTTTAAAATGGCGAGTCGGCTAATATGGAATACCGAAGGAAACCCTGAATTTATAAGATAAATTCAGGGTTTACAAAATTCTTTATTTATATTAATATTATAAATTGAAAATATTAAAATTTTAATAAATTCTAAATAAATATTCTTTTTAAATTCTAAGGAGTTGGAAAGTTTTCTAACCATTTTTATTTAATGCATTTAAAGAATTCTTTTTTTTTTTTTTGTGTGCTTTTTAGATGATCAACCCTTTCAAGTTTGAACGACGATTTTTCATATTTATTATAGCCAGTTAAAATTTATATTTTATTTTTATTTCTTTTCATAAATAGAGTTTATATTCCAAAAAAAAAAAAAAAAAAAAAAAAAAAAAAAAAAAAAAAAAAGAATAAAAAACGAACCCAATCATTAATTCTATTCTGTTTTATAAATTGAAAATATTAATAATAATAATAACGATGGTGATGATGATGATTTTATTTTTTAGGGATTTTTTATTTTTAATTCCATATGCATCAAGTTGGTAATATAATTTCTATTATTATTTAAAATTGAGCCAATATTTTCTTTTTTAGGTCATATCTCTAAGAACAGACGTTAATAAAATTGGGTAAAAGTAAAGTAATAACACCAGCGTTAAAATAGCTATTCTCTAAAACAGGTTTTAACAGCGACGTTAAGATTTTCCTTTTTTAGCATCAGGTGTTAATGCTCCTTATGAAGATAGCTGTTTTTTGCTTGTTCGTATTTTTACATCCTTCGCGCATGCGCATTACTAACTTGATTTGTTATTTTCAATCTAGTCAGTACTATCTGATGATAAACCAGCGTTAAAAAATGCTATTCTCGAAACAAAGTGGGGGGAGGGGCATATATTTATATTTTTTTTTTTTTTGTATTTGTTGTTATTGTATTTGAATTTGTAATGTGTTTTTTGGACCTAGCCACCGAGGACTGGCGCCTCTAAGCAGGTCGAAATAAATTAATTTATTTATTTAAAATGACGTTAACATGTTGCTTTATCTCAAAGCTGTCAAAATCATAACCTTACTTTTTAGCTAAATATTTTTCGAGATCTATATATTTGAATAAGATAATAATATTCAAAATACCTCGATTCGGACTTAAGAAGTTATAGATATATTTAACAAGACTGTGTTTTTTATTGGCGAGGCCAAACATCCCATGGCCCCCGGAAATCGAACCCAGGATCTCCAGCCTTTCCAGAGCATAGTCGAGTTGTCCACCGGACTCTCGACCTACACCAATAAAACTCACTTCCCCTTATATATAGTTAGTCGTGCAAGTCACTAACTAGTAACTACAAAGTGAAAAACTTGAAGACATTTTTTTTTTTTAAGGTTAAAGACGCCATTTTGATGCATTAAATACGGCTTTAAAATATTAAAGACACCCCGCCCTTGGACATGACATTACTTTTAAAACCAAATGTTAACGCTTTGGCGTTAAAGTTTTTGCTTACAGAATAAGAGAAAACTTAGAATTTGATGCAAGGAGGTGTTAATAAGAAATAACGCTGATTTCAGATGTTAAAAGTTAATGTTTTTTGTTTAAAGAATAGATCTGAGGAAAATACCGTGAGAGGAAAACGTTTCTTAACGGACAAATTTACAGTTGCAGAAGTTTACCGTGCACAGCGATACCGTGACGTGCAAAAACACACAAATAGCTTTACCTCCTAAAGCCCCTTAATGAAATGTGTTGTAAAGATCTGACATTTTATTGAGTTTTCCAACATTAACGCGGACTTTCGTACTGAAATCTTCATCCTTCCGTCAACAATTTTAAGCTTATTTAGTACTGTATGAAGCATGGGGAGATGATCCAGGAGGAATCCAGGCGTTCCGCCTATAAACAACATTAGGTACGCAGACGATACAGTAATCATCTCAGATAATATTAAAGATCTTGAAAGAATGATGAATGTGGTAAATAGAGTCAGTGAGGAATATGATCTACAAATTAATAGTTCCAAAATCAAAACACTTGTCATCTCAAGGAGGCCCAGTCCTACTCCAACTGTGCTGCGCGTGGGTAATAAACTAGTAGAAAACGTCGGGTCCTATAAATACCTAGGCACCTGGCTTAACGCAGAAGGGCAGCAGCGCAAAGAGATATTGAACAGGCGCGAACAGCTTTTGGAAGAATGCGTACTTTGCTAACATCCAAGTACTTGAAATTAGAACTAAGGATAAGATTACTCCGTTGTTACGTTCTGCATACTCTATTATATGGCGTTGAAGCTTGGACCCTGACTCAAGAAACCACAAAAAGGATTGAAGCCTTTGAAATGTGGTGCTATAGGCGTATGCTTCGAGTCTCCTGGGTCGATAAAGTGACAAATGAAGAAATCCTGAGGAGAATGAAGAAAGAAAAGGAGGTTCTTGACTCCGTAAAAAGAAGGAAGCTGCAGTACTTGGGTCATGTCTGCCGGGGGACCAGATACCATCTTCTTCGGTTAATAATGCAGGGGAAGATCCAGGGAAGAAGAGGGCCAGGGAGAAGAAGAATCTCTTGGCTTAGAAATTTGAGGGAGTGGTTTGGTCTGTCGTCGGCGGAGTTGTTCCGAGCTGCAGTTTCAAGGGTGAAGATAGCCATACTGATCAGCAAACTTCTGAAGGAGAAGCCGTAGCAAGAAGAAGAAGTACTGTATATGCAAAGTACCTGCTATTAAGAACCGAATGAAAATTTTCCCATAAGGATGGAGAGGGGGGGGGGCGGTCCTAGAATTAATTTCTTTTAATATCACATAAAAAAAATAAATAAATACAGTAAATAATTAAATGCAAAAGCCAATAAAATGTTAATTCCTGCTTAAAAAGCAATTTATTATTTTTAAGTGCTTATAAAAATGTCATTAAGTTTAATCTGGACAAAAAATAAAAAAAAAAAAAAGAGAGCAACACATGAATGGATTTTAAATACTAAGCAACGTTTAAAAGGTTCCTTTTAATATGTATTAAGCAGAGAGAAAATCTGTTGGGGCCAGCCACTCGTTTTTTTTTTTATTTAAGTTATATAAGACAGGGGGGGGATATTATTTTTCTTAAGGGGCTACGGGAGCGAAGTTGTTACGCATGTTTTTCCCGATAAGATGGCGTTGTGTGTCATAAAAAGTATGCCCAAAATATCAAGTAATTCAAAAATTTGCCAAGAGATGTCAGAATGGTAGCTAATAATATTTAATGCATTTTTCATTGATCTTTTAACAATAAATACTTTATAAATGTTATTATATATTATGTATCTTTTATAAAAGCATAAAAATATATAAATATAGGCTATTAGGGGATCGGCTGTTAGACTAGCCTGCCATCTATTTCAAGAATGCTGAACTAATTTGACAGTTGATTTTTAAATAAATCATCTAAGCTTATTTTAAAAATTTCTTAATTAATATGTGATTAACAATAACAATAAATTCCTTTTTAAATTTAATGAAAAAACAAATTCTGTTAAAGCGATATTAAATATTATTGTACATTTATTTATGTGTTCAATTAATTAATAGTAATATATTTCTCATGTAATATTAAATATTTTCTTATATTATATTTTTGACAGAAAGCATTTGAATTTTCTTTAAATATATGGAACAATATGTTCAAAAATTAAAAGCCAATATTTAAAAAACTTTTTATATATTTATTAATATTAAAAAATATTTTTAGAAATCCAAAAAAAAATAAATAAATTTTTGCACACGGCGAGATTCGAACTCGAGATATCTTGTTTACAAAGGATGAACGATACCGATCTACCCACCGCATGTTATTGTTATCAACGTCTTAAAACATGCTGGCAATATCTTTAACATTTTTTTTTTTTTTTTTAGACGAACAGTTGATAAGTCCATTCTCTCGCTTTAACAGAATTTGTTTTTCATTAAGTACTACACATAAAAAAAATGTCGTTCAAAACGGTGATAGGAAGGCTATGCCCTCCCCTGGACTTCAAGAGAGGCGAAGCCCGCCGCGGACAGTATTTAAAGAATTATAAATTGAAATCTCAAATTAGTACAAACCTTTGAGTAAACCAAGATTTAATATATAGACAGGAAATGCCCCCCCCCCCAATTCAGGTAGAATATAATTCCTTGTTTTCCCGATCATCCAAGAGGATTTTTTTTTCCTGATAGCTTAAAATCAACTTGGTAATAATAATCCCTTAAAAAAAAAAAAAAGGAGAAAGTTCTCGCTCTCTCTCTTCTTTCACGATCGGCCATTGCTATGGCAACCCGTAATCAATTGCCCGTGTTTATATAAGTGTTCGAATCAATAGAGAAAAGACGCCCGCCGTGTTGCACGCTCTCTCTCTCTCTCTCTCTCTCTCTCTCTCTCTCCTTCATCTCTTCTTCTTAAAGTCTTTTTTATCTCTTTCTTATTTCCATGTCTCAGTGAGATGTATGCTGCGAAATTTTGTTTTTGTTCTTCTCAATAACACCTAGTTTATTTTTTAAGATTTTTCGCCCCCCTGCGGCGGACCCTCGCCTTTAAGAATCAAGTGCCGCAATTTTTCAGGCAATTAATTAGAATGCATATCTATTAAAAAATACCATTCTCTTATTTTAAGATGCGCGTCTCGAAAAGCCGTTAGAAGACGATTCAGTACTGAGTTACTCTAGGCGGCAAGAGATGGCGTTAGTTTTTCCTATAGGAATACAAGGGATTTATTCCATTTCATTTGAAAGATTCCAGCTAATTAATTAAGGGTAGAAAATTAATTATTTTTTAACACAATGATTACTAATTTAATTATCTATAAGATATAGAGCGGATTTTTTAAAAATATCTTTTATTTAACGCGATTAATCTAAAAAAAAAATTATTTTTTCGAAAATCAAAAAAAGGGCTTCTATAAGTTATAGATATTTTAATTAACTTTAATTTAAAAAAAATTTGAGGTCGATAGCTTCAAAATGTGCCGCTGGAAAGTTCCAAAATTAACACCCCGAGACGCGCACCTTAAACTAAAATGAAATAAAATTTGACAAAATAGATTTTTTTTTTTTCAAAGAATATATTTATTTTTTATTTTTTTATTATTTGATGAAGATAGGGACATCCTGGTGGATATATTATTGAGAAGGATGAATAAATAAAATCCGGAGCTTTCCCATCATTCTTCGTTTGGCACTATTGCCTTTACCACATGTCTTCTAGCGACATTAATCACAGCTTTTATGACAAAATTGAGGGCTATGCACCGCTTGGTCCTGAAGAAGGAACCGTTTTGGCTCCGTACCGTCGACTTATAGCGGACGGAATTAATCCTGATCATCAGCTCCGGATTTTATTTATTCATCCTTCTTATTATTATTATTATTTGAAATTCCTATCAGATCCCCGTTTATTTCCCCGAGGTGATTAAGAGCACGAAGATACACACCTCAAGCCTCTGGACGTAGCCATCTACCGGCACCCCGTGAAGTTACATTATTTCCTATCTCTAACTCCTCCTCCTGCTTTCGTCTCTGGCTAGTGAACTAATCCTTATTTCTGGTTCCTTTTATTCAATCCTCTTCTATGCCAAGGAGGATGCCCTAGTTGAGGTGGCGACTCCTTTCGAAGAATGCATCACTGAGAGGGACGTCCCTTCCACAGGACGGGATGTCACAGCAACTCCCTCTCCTCGTAGACTTGCCTGTGGTGAGATCCAATATTCCAATCCAGTGCCTACTTGAGTAAATTTGTAAATATTTTTATTTAATGAAAAAATCCCGCACGCCCAGGATTTGAACACGGATTTTCTTTGTAGAAGCCGACACCCTAGCCCGCTACATTCGCCAGCCCCCTCTTACTGTTTATGATTAAGGAAGGCAATTATGGAGAAAAATACAGATACGGTAAACGAAGCCCTTTGATATCTAGCAGCGCAGCTAGTTTTTTAAATAAATCATTTTTTTTTTTTTTCTAACTAAATATATTTATTAAAGAGAGAAAGAGAGAGAGAATGGCGTGTTGTTGGCTGCCCTGATAATCATGATTATGAAATCTGTCACCCGATTGATTGGATCTGTTAACTCATAGCTGATAATTCATTTTGATATTAAAACATTTCCCTCCCCCCCCTCCCCCTCCCACCCCGTTGATTTTTTCCCACCCTCTGTTTTGTAGTTTATGCTTTTTTTAATTAGAAATCGCTTAGAATTCAATTTTGAAATCTAGATATATGTTTTTGACAAATGTCAATCGTGAACGATTATGTCAATGAAAGGGAGAGAAAAAGTGAGTGATATGCGGACGTACTGTACGTGTATGATACTCTCTCTACTACCAACTTCCATCATTTACTGTACAGTGAGGGACAATATTAAGTCCCACCCATGCGTTTTACTACTTGTGATTATTTCAAAAATATGTATTTTGTAATGGAAACTTTCATGGCTCAAACCTAGAAAATTTGCAATAAAGATTTAAATAATCACAAGTAGAGAACGCATGGGTGGGACTTGATATTGTGCCTCACTGTACATATACTAGTTGTTTAGTCCGCCTTTGACGGGCCAACCAAAGAAGGATGGAAATTGTCTTTTCAATTTTTACTTTCTCTTACCTCTATATATATGTTAATATTTATATATAGAGAGAGAAAGTATTGGATTCATGTCAAAAATTCGATGTCGAGATTTTGATGGATCTTCACGTTTTGAGGTCCCCTGAATCCAAAAAAGTGGTTTTCGCGACATGGTCTGTCTGTCTGTGTGTCTGTGTGTGTTTAATTTTAAGCATGAAGGAATTGAGCTAGGAGGTTGAAATTTTATATTTAAGTTAGGCACCTCCCCGAAGCGTGAAAAATAAGCTTTTAATCAAAATCGGCCAAAGAGTACTAGTACTTTACTGATGTACTTTTTCAGTTTTTTTCGATTTTCTCAAAATTTGCTCCAACGATTTTTTTTTTAAATTCAAAAATCAATTATATTTTAAATGCTCTTTCAAATGTATATTCTCATTTTGTCCTTAAAATTTTTTAAAGCACACTTTACTCTTGTACTTTATAGAAAAGATAGGAATCCATGATAACAAAATATAAATATTTTCCCCCCAATCTTGAATTCTAATATATCACCGGAAACTAAACATATGTCAACACAAAAAATCTGGTGTGACAAGCACAGAACACAACTTTCAATTACCAAATATAAGAAAGTTGTGTGCGCCCAGTCACACCAGATTTTTTCTCTGTTTGTATAAATGTTGTTGTTGTTGTTGTTGTTTGTGCATGCATATTAAAATGAAACTTTAACCCTTCAAATATGGTAAATATAGAATATATGAATATTCCATAAAAATATATATACACAAACACGAAATTACAAAATCAATAATAATTTCATATACCGTAGAGCAAAGAAAGAAAGGCATTTTTATACAAGCCAATATCCCCCTCCCCCCCCCCTCCCTCTAACTATTGAAAGAAATATTATGAATAAGAAAATATTATTCAAAAAAAAAAAAAAGAAAAATCAGAAATCAATGCCATCGATGAGAGATGAATAAAAAAGGAGAAGATTCCATTCGTTCCTTCCATTTCTATTATCCTATAAGTAAAGGAACAGAGAGAGAGAGAGAAAATATATAATGACGCTATTACTTTTGATATTCAATGCTTTAATTTACATTTATTATTATTATATTCATTGAAATATAAATATTTATAATAGAGTGGTCGGATTGTTTGATCAAAACTCTGAATAATTGTAATCAAATTAATGAAAGAATTTCTACTAATAAGGGCAGTGCATGGCCTTCCCGTTACCGATAGTAGTACTTAATAAAAAAACAAATTCTGTTAAAGCGCTTCTCAACTGTTCGTCTAAAAAAAGATTGACAACCGTTGATAACAATCACATTATGAAAAGCCTCGGTGGTTAGATTGGTCAGCTTTCATTCTTTGTAAATCCGAAATCTCGTTGTGTCAAACTTTTTGTGTAATTTATTTTTATTTTATTATTTATTTATTTTTTTTTATTAAATTGATACTGGCGACCGTTGGCACTAGTTGAAACATATTTAAATAGATAATATAAATTATACACAAGGTTTTTTTCAATTCATTTTATGAACTTAATACGCAGCATTTCGACACTATGTGTGTCATCCTCAGAAGTTTAAAAATGACGGACAATTTTTATCTGTGGCTGGGGGAGGGTTGAGTTCTTAGTTGGGTGGGGGTTCAGGTAGACCAATTAGATCCGTGTTGGGAGGTGCTTAGCGCTCAACGTCGGGGTTCTTTTGTTAATGAAGTTAGTTTCCAGGGAAAATAACTTCATTAACAATAGAACCCCGACGTTGAACCTTAAGCACCTGTTGTGAAACTAAAAGAACAGAGAGAGAGAGAGAGAGATACAAAATTTGATATTTGGAAACCAAAGCTCTATTTTTAAATTCATTCGATGGCAAAATTTGATATATGTCTAGAACAAGACACACCTGTAACGATTCCCACGGAAAAGCGCAAATTTTGCAATTGGAATCGTTACACGTGTGTCTGATCCCCTGGGAATGGGGGATTACTGTCTGGAAAAAGGCATAAAAGGCCACCCCCCATTCCCGGGCGAGATCATCCTCTCTCTCAACCTCCGAAGTACCAGACCTTGTATATTAATCAGTCATAATAAACATAAATATAAAAATTGAAACATTTATTGATAATCCCAACAAAAATCCCCTTGAGAAGGCAACACTGGTGCAAAGCAACATACAACACACATCCCAACACGGATCTAATTGGTCTACCTGAACCCCCACCCAACTAAGAACTCAACCCTCCCCCAGCCACAGATAAAAATTGTCAGTCATTTGTAAACTTCTGAGGATGACACACATAGTGCCGAAATGCTGCGTATTAAGTCAATAAAATGAATTGAAACAAATAATCTTGTGTATAATTTATATTACCTATTTATTATTATTATTATTTTTTTTTTTTTTTGTTTGAGTGCATGGCCTTCCCATCACCGATTTGATCGAAAAAAATTTTATGTGTAGTACTTAATGAAAAATAAATTCTGTTAAAGCGAGCGAATGCGCTTCTCAACCGTTTGTCTAAAAAAAAATGTTAAAGATTGCTGTCTGTTAACGCCTTTGATAACAATCACATTTTGAAAAGCCTCGGTGGTTAGATTGGTAGCGTTCATTCTTTGTAAATTCGAGAGAGTTCTCGTTGTGTCAAAGTTTTTTGTGTAATTTTTTTTTTTTTTTTTTTGGTTTCTAGGAATATTTATAACAATGAGAGTGCATGGCCTTCTCGTCACTGATTTGAACGAAAATATCGAAAAGCCTATAGCCTGACAAAATAAACAATTTTCGTTTTACTAAAAAAAAAAAAAAAAAAAGCCAAATGCGAGAGGGAAAAAATGGAAATTTTACCAGAGGAAAAAAAACGGTATAATTGATTATTGTTTATCATAATCGATTATTTTTTCCCCCTAATCGAAATAATTGATATTATTTGTATACTAGTTGTTTTGTTGCTTTCTATTACCATATTGTATGTATTAATTGTTTTTATATATACATGTTTTTGTAAAAATTTTTTGTAAAAAAAATTGATATTATTTTTCATAATCGATAATCGATTATTTTTTTTTCCATAATCAAATCCCCCTAAACATCGTCCATATGTATTTTTATTGCCTGAAACGAGTTGATTGAACAATTGCGGCATTTGATTCAGAAAAGGCGAGGGCCCGTCTCAGGCGGGCGGAGCGGCTAGTAAAAAATAATATGAGGAGTCAAGCGTGCTTTGACCAACATACATACACAAGAAGGTCGCGCAGCTAGTCAGGATTTTTTTTATAAAAAACATCCACTTTTTCTCCTTCACACTCACACACACACACATTCATACAGTCTTTTCGGCAACTTAGGCCATTAAGACTTTAGACGATAACCATTGTATAGATAATATCTATTGTAGGGTCAGGCATTTCTATTTAAGCCATCTGGTATCCAAATGGCTAAATAAAATCATCGGACTGCCTGGGTCGAACCCGCGACGTTTGGTATAGGAGGGAGGCTACTACTATGCACACCCGGGCCAGAGATATTTTAATATTAAAGGCAAATTTTTATTTATTTATTTTTTTATTAAGTGTTCGTTGCTGGCTGTTCCACTTTATTACAAAGCTTTAATCCTTCTTTGATCATTGTTGTTGATCAATATCAAGAGATTTTGTTGTTTTAATAACTTATTAAAGAGAGTATAAAATTTTAATAAGCAAAAGAGAGAGAGAGAGGGAAATTTTTCCGATAAAATGCAAACAAGCTTTTGATCTAATGTAAAATCCTTTAAATCTTGTTTACATTTTATTTACGCCTTCCCTTATAACTTTTAAGAGAAGAAAAAAGTTTTTTTTTTTTTTTTTTAGAATAAAAATAAAAATTTTGATATCTTAGCAAATTAGCGTTTATAATAAAAAATCCTAATTAACTTTGTATTATATGAGAAGATGGATGAAAAGAATATAATAAGAAAATATTTGATTTTTATTCTTTTGAAATAATATAATAATTTTTTTTTTACTTTCTCTTACCTCTATATATGTTAATATATATAGAGAGAAAGTATTGGTTTCATGTCAAAAATTCGATGCCGAGATTTTGATGGATCTTCACGTTTTGAGGTCCCCTGAATCCAAAAAAGTGGTTTTCGCGACATGGTCTGTCTGTGTGTGTGTCTGTGTGCGTTCAATTTTCAGCATGAATGAATTGTGCTAGGAGGTTGAAATTTTATATTTAATAGGTGTGATGTGGATAACAGCAGCCAGATAGGTAGCCTCTATTTAATAAAACAGATTTCTTTAAACAAAACGTTTCAGCTAAATTTATTATGCCATCTTCAGTTATTAAAGCTGTATAAAAAAATTAACATTGATGTATCAATTAACTTAATTCAATGTAAA
>JAKCPI010021050.1:0-23457 GCA_023213315.1 Euborellia annulipes
CATAGTTGTTATAAAATATTAACACTGTTATTATTAAATTATTCCAAAAGAAGATAAAGAAGATTGATATAGGCTTAATAAAATGTGTAACATTGTGTTGAATGAGAAATGTTAAATTAGATGTCAAGGTTTGTGTATTATATATATATAATGTATATGTTGATGTATTTGTATGTATGTAAGTGGATGTATATGTGTTATTTTGCAATGATTTAATAATAATATTTTATAAAAATCAAACTCAGGACACTTATTATAACATCATGCTTTTTATGTAAACACTTGCTTTGATAATTGTAACTAACTTCATGGAAATGAATGAAAATAGCGGGAAAATTTGAATCTAACTTCACAGAAATGCCGACAGATGGCGGTGATGTCGCTGTATATTAAAAAGGCACGTAACGGACATGACAGTTGGTTCACTTGAGTCGGAGCAAGTGCACAGTACTTGATAACAGCTGCAGAATAAACAGTCGAAACGTTGTACAGAATTTATATATTTTTAATAAATATTTAATACAAAAAAGTGGTCTATGATTAAAGATTCTCCTAATAATAATATTTCAAACCACAAAAGCTCTAATAAACACATTCGTGAGGAATTATTTTTTAACCCTTCTCTCCAAAGTAAGAGTTTGTGAAACTCTGTGTACTTCTTATAATGACTTATTTGGTAAAAAGCTGTTGTAAATATCTATAGGGGAGTTGAATTTGTTCTCGCAAACTGATTTTCCCCATGACCTTGTTGTCATTGTTGCCATCATTGTTTAAAATGGCGAGTCGGCTAATATGGAATACCGAAGGAAAAATCTATATAAATTGAAAATATTAAAATTTTAATAAATTCTAAATAAATATTCTTTTTAAATTCTAAGAAGCCGGAAAGTTTTCTAACCATTTTTATTTAATGCATTTAAAGAATCCTTTTTTTTTTTTTGTGCTTTTTAGATGATCAACCCTTTCAAGTTTGAACGACGATTTTTCATATTTATTATAGCCAGTTAAAATTTATATTTTATTTTTATTTCTTTTCATAAATAGAGTTTATATTCCAAAAAAAAAAGAATAAAAAACGAACCCAATCATTAATTCTATTCTGTTTTATAAATTGAAAATATTAATAATAATAATAACGATGATGATGATGATGATTTTATTTTTTAGGGATTTTTTATTTTTATTTCCATATGCATCAAGTTGGTAATATAATTTCTATTATTATTTAAAATCGAGCCAATATTTTCTTTTTTTAGGTCATATCTCTAAGAACAGACGTTAATAAAATTGGGTAAAAGTAAAGTAATAACACCAGCGTTAAAATTGCTATTCTCTAAAACAAGTTTTAACAGCGACGTTAAGATTTTCCTTTTTTAGCACCAGGTGTTAATGCTCCTTATGAAGATAGCTGTTTTTTGCTTGTTCGTATTTTTACATCCTTCGCGCATGCGCATTACTAACTTGATTTGTTATTTTCAATCTAGTCAGTACTATCTGGATGATAAACCAGCGTTAAAAAAACGCTATTCTCTACTCTCTAAAAACGAATTAGTAAAAACTACTAATTCATAGTGAATAGTCATTTTTAAGATGTGAAAGTAGACCACCCGTAAATAAGTGGATATCCACTTTTTCAATTAGTAAAAATTATTACTTACTAATTGAAAAAGTGAATTTTAAAAATATACTGACCAAAAAAAAGAATCGTTTAAGATATATGAAATAAGGTGGGTGACACCGGGACCTAACTTGTGTTTACTGACTCGAGTTCTAGCCGAACCCACTTAAACTTGACTTACTCTTACTTCTCTGTTATTTGGTATATAAGTATGTCGCTGATGTTAACAATGCTTTTTACTTGAATGTTACTATATTCCTTCCCAGCAATTTATTTCTAAATAAACTTAATAAAACTAATTATCGTTATATCAAGAAATATATTTACTAAATTTTAAGTAAAAATATTTCTTAATTGACTATTTAAAAAATAATATTTTATTAATTTAAAAAAAATTTGGAATCTATCTGTTTTGACTTAACATATATTTCCTGCAATTTTTAACAAAAAATACAAGTTATCTCAATATTATTATTTATTTGTATTATTATTACTTAAATAAAGCCTTATATTGCCAAAAATGTCTTTATTAAGGGACCGATCAAACAGCTGGTCGGCCATGTTGGCTTCTCAGACAGCCGGAATTGAATGAACTACTTTTTGAATTAGTAAAAATTCTACTAATTCGTTTTAAGAGAGTAAACAAAGAGGGGGGAAAGAACATATATTTATATTTTTTTTCCTTTTGTATTTGTTATTGTATTTGAATTTGTAATGTGTTTGTTGGACCTAGCCACCGAGGACTGGCGCCTCTAAGCAGGTCGAAATAAATAAATTTATTTATTTAAAATGACGTTAACATGTTGCTTTATCTCAAAGCTGTCAAAATCATAACCTTACTTTTTAGCTAAATATTTTTCGAGATCTATATATTTGAATATGATAATAATATTCAAAATACCTCGATTCGGACTTAAGGTTGTTCGGACATTAAAGCACTTTATTAGATTAAAAGCTAAGTTTTTAATATGTTATTAATCACTATCAAATAGGCTACGTATAAAATAAAATTTTGAAGCAGTTCTGACCCAGGGTTATCCTGTAATTAATTTTTAAAAAATTGAAATTTAACATGTAGTCTATAGGGAATATCCACAAAACGCACACTTATCGAATTATATAGCCACTCCTGCAATAGATAAAAAAACAAAAAACTTACATTTTATCAATTCACTTCCGAGGAATACGTTAAAAATAAAATCAAAAGTTTCTGCTGACTGCTTTTAAAGATATTTTAACAAGAAAGTCAAAAAATTCTCCAAAATGACAGTCGCCAATATTTAAAAATAAGGGAGTCTCGAGAGTCAGACCAGGCTGACAACGTCCCATAAAATAATACTCTTTTCTCGATGTCAGTTACATTTTTTTTTTCCATTTTACGATATTTTTTCTCGCAAATCGTCCATTGTGTTTAAACTGATTTACATTAAACATTGTAATATATTAAATAAAATAAAATTAAAAGCTTTTAAGATTTAAAATAGATAGTTGATGAATGCAATGTTGCCAGTTCTATATTACGTGAAATACTGCTCAAGTCAAAAGTCATTCATTTATTATTTTTGGTAATTAACTTATTAACTTAATACAATTATAAACTCTGTTACGTCACGACTAAATTATAATAAGGAATTTTGGCATTCAAATTTTTAATTTTATTTAAAAAAAAATTTAGATTCTATTATGACCTACGATGTACTATCCGAACAACCTTAACAAGTTATAGATATATTTAACAAGACTGTGTTTTTTATTGGCGAGGCCAAACATCCCATGGCCCCCGGCAATCGAACCCAGGATCTCCAGCCTTTCCAGAGCATAGTCGAGTTGTCCACCGGACTCTCGACCTACACCAATAAAACTCACTTCCCCTTATATATAGTTAGTCGTGCAAGTCACTAACTAGTAACTACAAAGTGAAAAACTTGAAGAAATTTTTTTTTTTTTTTTAAGGTTAAAGACGCCATTTTGATGCATTAAATACGGCTTTAAAATATTAAAGACACCCCGCCCTTGGACATGACATTACTTTTTAAAACCAAATGTTAACGCTTTGGCGTTAAAGTTTTTGCTTACAGAATAAGAGAAAACAACTTGCAAGGAGGTGTTAATATGAAATAACGCTGATTTCAGATGTTAAAAGTTAATGTTTTTTGCTTAAAGAATAGATCTGAGGAAAATACAAAGAAATAATCGTGAGAGGAAAACGTTTCTTAACGCCCAAATTTACATTCGCAGAAGTTTACCGTGCACAGCGATACCGTGACGTGCAAAAACACACAAATAGCTTTACTTCCTAAAGCCCCTTAATGAAATGTGTTGACATTTTGTAAAGATCTGACATTTTATTGAGTTATCCAACATTAACGCGGACTTTCGTACTGAAAACTTCATCCTTCCGTCAACAATTTTAAGCTTATACAGTACTTACTGTATATACAAAGTACCTGCTATTAAGAGCCGAATGAAAATTTTCCCATAAGGATGGAGGGGGGGGGAGGCGGTCCTAGAATTAATTTCTTTTAATATCACATAAAAAAAATAAATAAATACAGTAAATAATTAAATGCAAAAGCCAATAAAATGTTAATTCCTGCTTAAAAAGCAATTTATTATTTTTAAGTGCTTATAAAAATGTCATTAAGTTTAATCTGGACAAAAAAATAAAAAAAAAAAAGAGAGCAACACATGAATGGATTTTAAATACTAAGCAACGTTTAAAAGGTTCCTTTTAATATGTATTAAGCAGAGAGAAAATCTGTTGGGGCCAGCCACTCGTTTTTTTTTATTTAAGTTATATAAGACATGGGGGGGGGGGGATGGATATACTGTATTTTTCTTAAGGGGCTACGGGAGCGAAGTGGTTACGCATGTTTTTCCCGATAAGATGGCGTTGTGTGTCATAAAAAGTATGCCCAAAAAAATCAAGTAATTCAAAAATTTGCCAAGAGATGTCAGAATGGTAGCTAATAATATTTAATGCATTTGGTTGATTTTCATTGATCTTTTAACAATAAATACTTTATAAATGTTATTATATAATATGTATCTTTTATAAAAGCATAAAAATATATAAATATAGGCTATTAGGGGATCGGCTGTTAGACTAGCCTGCCATCTATTGCAAGAATGCTGAACTAATTTGACAGTTGATTTTTAAATAAATCATCTAAGCTTATTTTAAAAATTTCTTAATTAATATGTGATTAACAATAACAATAAATTCCTTTTTAAATTTAATGAAAAACAAATTCTGTTAAAGCGATATTAAATATTATTGTACATTTATTTATGTGTTCAATTAATTAATAGTAATATATTTCTCATGTAATATTAAATATTTCCTTATATTATATTTTTGACAGAAAGCATTTGAATTTTCTTTAAATATATGGAACAATATGTTCAAAAATTAAAAGCCAATATTTAAAAAAACTTTTTATATATTTATTAATATTAAAAAATATTTTTAGAAATCCAAAAAAAATAAATAAATTTTTGCACACAGCGAGATTCGAACTCGAGATATCTTGTTTACAAAGGATGAACGATACCGATCTACCCACCGCATGTTATTGTTATCAACGTCTTAAAACATGCTGGCAATATCTTTAACATTTTTTTTTTTTTAGACGAACAGTTGATAAGTCCATTCTCTCGCTTTAACAGAATTTGTTTTTCATTAAGTACTACACATAAAAAAAATGTCGTTCAAAACGGTGATAGGAAGGCTATGCCCTCCCCTGGAGTTCAAGAGAGGCGAAGCCCGCCGCGGACAGTATTTAAAGAATTATAAATTGAAATCTCAAATTAGTACAAACCTTTGAGTATACCAAGAATTTAATATATTGATAGGAAATGCCCCCCAATTCAGGTAGAATATAATTCCTTGTTTTCCCGATCATCCAAGAGGATTTTTTTTTTTTTGGTAGCTTAAAATCAACTTGGTAATAATAATCCCTTAAAAAAAAAAAAAGGAGAAAGTTCTCTCTCGCTCTCTCTTCTTTCACGATCGGCCATTGCTATGGCAACCCGTAATCAATTGCCCGTGTTTATATAAGTGTTCGAATCAATAGAGAAAAGACGCCCGCCGTGTTGCACTCTCTCTCTCTCTCTCTCTCTCTCTCTCCTTCATCTCTTCTTCTTAACGTCTTTTTATCTCTTTCTTATTTCCATGTCTCAGTGAGATGTATGCTGCGAAATTTTGTTTTTGTTCTTCTCAATAACACCTAGTTTATTTTTTAAGATTTTTTCGCCCCCCTGCGGCAGACACTCGCCTTTAAGAATCAAGTGCCGCAATTTTTCAGGCAATTAATTAGAATGCATATCTATTAAAAAATACCATTCTCTTATTTTAAGATGCGCGTCTCGAAAAGCCGTTAGAAGACGATTCAGTACTGAGTTACTCTAGGCGGCAAGAGATGGCGTTAGTTTTTCCTATAGGAATACAAGGGATTTATTCCATTTCATTTGAAAGATTCCAGCTAATTAATTAAGGGTAGAAAATTAATTATTTTTTAACACAATGATTACTAATTTAATTATCTATAAGATATAGAGCGGATTTTTTAAAAATATCTTTTATTTAACGTGATTAATCTAAAAAAAAAAAATTATTTTTTCAAAAATCAAAAAAAGGGCTTCTATAAGTTATAGATATTTGAATTAACTTTAATTTAAAAAAAATTTGAGGTCGATAGCTTCAAAATTGTGGCCGCTGGAAAGTTCCAAAATTAACACCCCGAGACGCGCACCTTAAACTAAAATGAAATAAAATTTGACAAAATAGATTTTTTTTTTTTTCAAAGAATATATTTATTTTTTATTTTTTTATTATTTGATGAAGATAGAGACAGCCTGGTGGATATATTATTGAGAAGGATGAATAAATAAAATCCGGAGCTTTCCCATCATTCTTCGTTTGGCACTATTGCCTTTACCACATGTCTTCTAGCGACATTAATCACAGCTTTTATGACAAAATTGAGGGCTATGCACCGCTTGGTCCTGAAGAAGGAACCGTTTTGGCTCCGTACCGTCGATTTATAGCGGACGGAATTAATCCTGATCATCAGCAACGAATTTTATTTATTCATCCTTCTCTTTTATTATTATTATTTGAAATTTCTATCCCCGTTTATTTCCCCGAGGTGATTAAGAGCACGAAGATACCTACCTCAAGCCTCTGGACGTAGCCATCTACCGGCACCCCGTGAAGTTACATTATTTCCTATCTCAAACTCCTCCTCCTGCTTTCGTCTCTTGCTAGTGAACTAATCCTTATTTCTAGTTCCTTTTATCCATCCTCTTCTATGCCAAGGAGGATGCCCTAGTTGAGGTGGGACTCCTTTCAAAGAATGCATCACTGAGAGGGACGTCCCTTCCACAGGACGGGATGTCACAGCAACTCCCTCTCCTCGTAGACTTGCCTGTGGTGAGATCCAATATTCCAATCCAGTGCCTACTTGAGTAAATTTGTAAATATTTTTATTTAATGAAAAAATCCCGCACGCCCAGGATTTGAACACGGATTTTCTTTGTAGAAGCCGACACCCTAGCCCGCTACATTCGCCAGCCCCCTCTTACGGTTTATGATTAAGGAAGGCAATTATGGAGGAAAATACAGATACGGTAAACGAAGCCCTTTGATATCGAGCAGCGCAGCTAGTTTTTAAAATAAATCATTTTTTTTTTTCTAACTAAATATATTTATTAAAGAGAGAAAGAGAGAGAGAATGGCGTGTTGTTGGCTGCCCTGATAATCATGATTATGAAATCTGTCACCCGATTGATTGGATCTGTTAACTCATAGCTGATAATTCATTTTGATATTAAAACATTTCCCTCCCCCTCCCACCCCCCACCCCGTTGATTTTTTCCCACCCTCTGTTTTGTAGTTTATGCTTTTTTTTAATTAGAAATCGCTTAGAATTCAATTTTGAAATCTAGATATATGTTTTTGACAAATGTCAATCGTGAACGATTATATCAATGAAAGGGAGAGAAAAAGTGAGTGATATGCGGATGTACTGTACGCTTATTTGATACTATATCTACTACTAACTTCCATCATTTACTGTACAATGAGGGACAATTTCATTATTTCATTGTCTTTATTAAAAAATATTATATACTTTTTAATGGAAACTCTCATGGCTCAAACCTAGAAAATTTGCAATAAAGATTTAAATAATCACAAGTAGAGAACGCATGGGTGGGACTTAATATTGTCCCTCACTGTACATCTACTAGTTGTTTAGTACGCCTTTGACGAGCCAACTAAAGAAGAATGGAAATTGTCTTTTCAATTTTTACTTTCTCTTACCTCTATATATATGTAATCTCTATATATATAGAGAGAAAGTATTGGATTCATGTCAAAAATTCGATGTCGAGATTTTGATGGATATACATGTTTTGAGGTCCCCTGAATCTAAAAAATCTGGTGTGACTGGAGCACAGCACACAACTTTCTCTTACCTTCGGTAATCGAAAGTTGTGCACTGTGCTTGTCACACCAGATTTTTTGTGTCGACATGTATTTAGTTCCCGGCAGTAGGGAATATTTGAATTCAGATGTAAAATTTATAAGTATGGGAAAATATTTATATTTTGTTACCATGGCAACCATTTTCTCCTATCTTTCCTATGAAGCATAAGAGTAAAGTGTGCTTCAAACAATTTTGAGGGCAAAACGAGAATATACATTTGAAAGAGCATCTAAAAAATAATTGATTTTTGAATTTAAAAAAAAATCGTTGGAGCAAATTTTGAGAAAATCGAATAAAACTGAAAAAGTACATCAGTAAAGTACTAGTACTCTTTGGCCGATTTTGATTAAAAGCTTATTTTTCCGGTCCCGGGGGGTGTTTAACTTAAATATAAAATTTCAACCTCATAGCTCAATTCCTTCATGCTTAAAATTGAACACACACCCACCCACACACACAGACAGACAGACCATGTCGCGAAAACCACTTTTTGGATTCAGGGGACCTCAAAACGTGAAGATCCATCAAAATCTCGACATCGAATTTTTGACATGAATCCAATACTTTCTCTCTATATATATATTACATATATACATAGGTAAGAGAAAGTAAAAAGTGGTTTTCGCGACATGGTCTGTCTGTCTATCTGTGTGTCTTGTGTGTGTTTAATTTTAAGCATGAAGGAATTGAGCTAGGAGGTTGAAATTTTATATTTAAGTTAGGCACCTCCCCGGGCACGTGACAGGAAGCTTTTAATCAAAATCGGCCAAAAAGTACTAGTACTTTACTGATTCACTTTTTCAGTTTTTTTCGATTTTCTCAAAATTCCCTCCAACGATTTTTTTTTTAATTCATAAATCAATTATATTTTAGATGCTCTTTAAAATGTATATTCTCATTTTGTCCTTAAAATTTTTTAAAGCACACTTTACTCTTGTACTTTATAGAAAAGATAGAGAATCCATGATAACAAAATATAAATATTTCCCCCCATCTTGAATTCTAATATATCGCCGTAAACTAAATATTTATTTATTTATTTATTTATTTATTGCCTTTTTTGGTTCATAGTTATTTTAATATACATTTTAATATGATATATTTATAATATTCAATATATAAGCTACAGTATAATAAAAATTTCAATTTTTGATTTTACAATGATAAGTAATATCGAATAATTTATTACAATAAATGATTAGTTTTTTTTTTTTTTTTTTTTTTTTTTTTTTTTTTAATAGCAAATTCAAAAAATCCAACTAGAGAAAATGATAAAAGAACTAAACCTGGAGAACAAAAAAATAGGACTAAAAATAAATACTAAAAAATCTTTAATTATATGCAACGGAGACCAAGAAGAAATAAAATTTGAAAAAAATGAACCTCCCATCCCATGCAAATGTGAAACAGTATATCTAGGGCAATTAATAAATCTAGAAAACAAAACAGCTCAAGAGATTAGAAGAAGAATTGCTTTAACTTGGAAAAAATTTTGGTCTTTAAAATATATATTAAAAAATAAAGAGATAGACCAAAAATCAAAAATAAAAGTACTTAAAAAATGTGTCATTCCAGTATTAACCTACGGAGCGCAAACCTGGTCTCTTACAAAAAAAAATATGCATGACCTTGAAACTACTCAGAGATCAATGGTCAGAAGTATATTATATTTAAAAAGGAAAGACAAAGTAAAAATAGAACAAATTTATAAAAAATTTAAAATGGAAAATATAAATACTTTTATTAAAAGAATAAAATGGAGATGGGCAGGACACATTTCAAGAATGGAAAATCATAGATGGTCGAAAATAACAACAGAATGGTGCCCGATGGATAGAGAAAGAAGACGCGGAAGACCTTCCAAAAGATGGTCGGACGACTTGGCGGAAGCAGCAGGAAAGGATTGGACACGAGTGGCAAGACAGCGAGAGGCGTGGAAGCATCTGGGAGAGGCCTATGCCCTAAGGGGCCTGGTTCCATCTTAAATTAAAAAAAAAAAAAAAAAACTAAATATATGTCAACACAAAAATCTGGTGTGACAAGCACAGAACACAACTTTCAATTACTAAAGATAAGAAAGTTGTGTGCGCCCAGTCACACCAGATTTTTTCTCTGTTTGTATAAATGTTGTTGTTGTTGTTGTTTGTGCATGCATATTAAAATGAAACTTTAACCCTTCAAATATGGTAAATATAGAAAATATGAATATTCCATAAAAATATATATACACAAACACGAAATTACAAAATCAATAATAATTTCATATAGAGCAAAGAAAGAAAGGCATTTTTATACAAGCCAATATCCCCCCCCCCCTCCCCCCCCCTCCCTCTAACTATTGAAAGAAATATTATGAATAAGAAAATATTATTCAAAAAAAAGAAAAATCAGAAATCAATGCCATCGATGAGAGATGAATAAAAAAGGAGAAGATTCCATTCGTTCGTTCCATTTCTATTATCCTATAAGTAAAGGAACAGAGAGAGAGAGAGAGGGAAAATATATAATGACGCTATTACTTTTGATATTCAATGCTTTAATTTACATTTATTATTATTATATTCATTGAAATATAAATATTTATAATAGAGTGGTCGGATTGTTTGATCAAAACTCTGAATAATTGTAATCAAATTAATGAAAGAATTTCTACTAATAAGGGCAGTGCATGGCCTTCCCGTCACCGATAGTAGTACTTAATAAAAAACAAATTCTGTTAAAGCGCTTCTCAACTGTTCGTCTAAAAAAAGATTGACAACCGTTGATAACAATCACATTTTGAAAAGCCTCGGTGGCTAGATTGGTAGCGTTCATTCTTTGTAAATCCGAAATCTCGTTGTGTCAAACTTTTTTGTGTAATTTATTTTTATTTTATTATTTATTTATTTTTTTTTATTAAATTGATACTGGTGACCGTTGGCACTAGTTGAAACATATTTAAATAGATAATATAAATTATACACAAGGTTTTTTTTCAATTCATTTTATTGACTTAATACGCAGTATTTCGACACTATGTGTGTCATCCTCAGAAGTTTAAAAATGACCATAGATATATAGATATGCAAGCCCGTCAAAGTTGGCCAATGTCGACATTTGGCGCAAAATTCAAATTAACCAAACTAACTGCAGGCCCACACAGAAGAGCGCACCAGTGCCATAATCAGCTAGGGCGCTTGATTTTAAAAATTGTTACTTTCTCCTACCTATACATGTATATAAATTAATATTATAGGTAGGTTTCATAAATTAGAAAAAAATTGAAAATTGGAGCCTAAGGCCTCTGATTACGTAAAACATCTTAAATGAATAAAAATAAAGGCTAAAAAATTATTATTTTTTTTTATTCATTCAAGATTTTTAAATAATCAGAGGCCTTAGGCTCCAATTTCTTATATATTTAAAGAATTGAATAATTAATAATAAAACCTGAAAATAGAAATTTGGTTTAACCCATATAAGCCCAAAACTTTTTTGGTCACGGATTTTTTTTATTTTTTGATATGTGGTCACGATTGGGTCCTAGAACATGAAAATAATTTTTTTTTTTGTCAATTCCTTTTTTAGGATGAATTAGGGCATGGTGCGAAAACGCACCACCGGGCACATGGGATGTCAAAAGTTCCCCGCCTATTAACTACATAAGAGTGTATAGAGAAGAAGAAGGAAATGGAATTGGTCCAAATTTTTGGCTTCCGGGTTACCAAGAAAATACAAAAGAATAATAGGCATTATTATTATTAGGCCTATTATTATTATTATTATTTATTTAGAGGATAAAGGTATTTTGTTTTTGATGTAGGATTGGAACAACCGATCAAACCATTGACGCTAAACACTCCTAACGATTGAATCCCTCTTGCTTTAGGTTTCTTACTGCTTCAAATTGCAAGATCTCTACAGATGCCAGGCATTTTGGATACAAAAATCTATTCTCTAATGAAAGAAAGAATTGCCTACCACCATTTCTTCGAACGAATACCTATGTTGCCGATAAACGGCGTTGTTTTCATCGAAACGATCAATGCCGTCCATATTTTTATTATACATATCAACCAGTAGTGGGTGCTCCATTTATTTTTTGCAATTTGAATCAGTAAGAAACCCAAAACAAGACGGATTCAATCCTTAGGAGTGTATAGCGTCAATGGTTTGATAGGTTGTTCCAATCCTAAATCAAAAACAAAATACCTTTACCCTCTAAATAAATAAAAATAATAATATAGGCCTAATAATAATAATGTTTTTTATCCATGTGTATTTTCTTTGTAATCCGCAAGTCGAAAGTTTGGACCAATTCCACTTTTTTCCTCTTCGCTACGTAGTGTTTAGGCGTGGAAAGTAATGATAATTTTGATATCCCATGTGCCCGGTGGTGCGTTTTCGCACCATTTAAAAAGATGGACCTATATCTCTAAAACTTAGAAATTGACATAATAGCTAACTATTGGATATCATTTAGTAACTCTCTAAAAAACATAAGAAACACCTTTTATTTGAATATG
The DNA here is from genome assembly GCA_023213315.1 of Euborellia annulipes. NCBI lineage: Eukaryota > Metazoa > Arthropoda > Insecta > Dermaptera > Anisolabididae > Euborellia > Euborellia annulipes. The sequence continues at coordinate 12,615 of JAKCPI010021050.1, forward strand.
AGCGAATTATAAAGTAGAAATTTAATCTTTTCTTCGAGAAGTCGATGAAATTTCAGAAGTGATAATTAGTGACAACTTTAGACAAACCCTGTGACCTTCTATTAAACTTTGACAAGTGAATGAGTGAATTTCCTTGGAGAATAGAGTCTTGGCTTTAATATAAAAAAAACACCAATAATTTATTTCAAGTACTTTTTTAGAAAAATAAGATTTTATAATAATATACGAAATGGTGCGTTTTCGCACCACCGGGATTATATGGGTTAATAAGGAAAACAATTAAATTATTGATAAAACACTTTTATTTAAAAAAAAAAAAAAAGATTCTATTACATCAAACTAATTATAAAAAAACATAAATTAAAATAATTCTAAAAGAAAAGACAATGTATGTTCATTTACAAGTGACATATACATTCATATACATACATATGCAAACACGTGTTCTCCAAAATGCTTCAAATCAGTAGGCAAATATGTAAAATCAGTGTTAATTCAATATACAAATTATCTAAAATTTATAGAAAATATTTGAAAGAACTTAAAATTTGTTTATTAAACTTCTGAAAGAAAAATTAATTAATTGTTTACATTTTCTAGACAAATTCCAAATCATATGTTCCAAACAGGTCATAGATAATATAGATTGGAAAGCCTGTCAAACATGTCAAACGTTTGTTGTTCAGTCGGCCAGGTGGCGTTCGAAGCGTTGCTCCGCTCAGGCTCCGCCCACCAATATGCTCCGCCCTGATTCGCCCATTCCCGAAATATACTTTTTTTTTATTTTTATTTTAATAAAAATTATTAAGGAAATTATATATATATATACTTATAGAAATAAAGGGTGTTTAATTTAAAAAAAAAAAAAATATATTTTCAATGAATTGATTTTTATTTTTTCTTCATTATAACATTTTTCTACATAAATAACTAAGAGAGATACATTGATATCAACCACAGCTATATAAAAAAAAAAAATATTTCCAAACAAATGAAAAAAAAACAAACAAAAAATGGTTAACAAAAAAACATAAATGAAATTTATAAACATATATAATATTAACATTTATATAGACATATATTTGACGTAATATATATATATATATATATATATATATTTTATTTATAACCACAAGTGAGCATTACATAAAATATTACTAAAAACCACAGCTATATAAAAAAATATTTCCAAAAAATAAAAAAACAAACAAAAAATGGTTAACAAAAAAACATAAATGAAATTTATAAACATATATGATATCAACATTTATATAGACATATATTTGACATAATATATATATAAATATATATATATTTTATTTATAACCACAAGTGAGCATTACATAAAATATTATTAAAAACCACAGCTATATAAAAAATATTTCCAAAAAATGAAAAAAAAAAAACAAAAAATGGTTAACAAAAAAAACATTAATGAAATTTATAAACATATGTATAAAATCAACATATATGTACACATATATATATTTGGCTTAAAATATGTATATATTTTAACTATAACCACAAGGGAGCATTAAATAAAATATTACTATATTATGGTAGGGCGAACCCCCAACGATAAGAACAAACCCGCAAGTATAAAATTATTAAGTTCAAGTATTATTACAAGTTATGTCCTGATCTACTCTGAAATTATTTATTTTATAATTACTCTTCGGAGAAGTAGGAAAAATATGCAATCTAGCTTTCTTTCCACTGTCCTTGCATATACAACAATTAACCATTTTTATTAAATGAAATAAATTAAAATAACATAAACAATAACAATAATAATAATAAATAATGAAATATATTTTAAAAAAGTAAAACGAATTTTAATTTCACAAAACACGTGTTAAATGTACAATGATGTAAAAAATGGAGAATGACTATGGTTTGATCTGCTGAAATGCATGTTCGTTTCCAAACGAAGGGAAGGGGCTTTGGTGGGCGGAGTCAAGGCGCGACGCTAGCGACAGAGGCGGACTGGCGGAACAACTTTTCAGCTGTCAAATCCTGTGAGTTACAACCCCATGAAACAGGTTGATCTGTGCAGGTTCCAAATACAACTAATACTAGCGCGCCCAAGCGGCCAGACTTTCAAACAGTTTTTTCAAACGTAGCGACGCTAGCGCTAAGCGCCAAAGTGCGATGGGGCCTGGTAAACGTTTGTGAGTAAAGTTTTGAATTGTCAAATCGTGTGAGTTACACCACCCTGAAAATGACTGACAATTTTTATCTGTGGCTGGGGGGGAGGGTTGAGTTCTTAGTTGGGTGGGGGTTCAGGTAGACCAATTAGATCCGTGTTGGGAGGTGCTTAAGGTTCAACGTCGGGGGTTCTTTTGTTAATGAAGTTAGTTTTCTAGGAAAATAACTTCATTAACAATAGAACCCCGACGTTGAACCTTAAGCACCTGTTGTGAAACTAAAAGAACAGAGAGAGAGAGAGAGAGATACAAAATTTGATATTTGGAAACCAAAGCTCTATTTTTAAATTCATTCGATGGCAAAATTTGATATATGTCTAGAACAAGACACACCTGTAACGATTCCCACAGAAAAGCGCAAATTTTGCAATTGGAATCGTTACACGTGTGTCTGATCCCCTGGGAATGGGGGATTACTGTCTGGAAAAAGGCATAAAAGGCCACCCCCACTCCCGGGCGAGATCATTCTCTCTCTCAACCTCCGAAGTACCAGACCTTGTATATTAATTAGTCATAATAAACATAAATATAAAAATTGAAACATTTATTGATAATAAATAAATAAAATAAATAAAAGCAACTTGTGGTTTTTTTCTTGGACAGAATTTGACAGGTAGTAGGTCGTTATTTTAATTATTAAAAAACACTAAATTTTTCAATAATTTATTTTTTGGTTTACAGGTGCGCTATCATGTTTCGGCCACCATGAGAGCCATCATCAGAACTGAAACAATACACACATATATATAATACAAGATAATTATACTTTGTCAAAATTCTTTTTTATGGCAATTTGAAAAAATACTCCGTTATAAATTTATAAATATAAATACGTCAATGGAAAGACACACTATTTTGTTTTTTTATAAAAATAAAATTGAAATTATATTTATATTTATAAATTTATAAAAAAACAAAATAGTGTGTCTTTCCATTGACGTATTTATATTTATAAATTTATAACGGAGTATTTTTTCAAATTGCCATAAAAAAAGAATTTTGACAAAGTATAATTATCTTGTATTATATATATGTGTGTATTGTTTCAGTTCTGATGATGGCTCTCATGGTGGCCGAAACATGATAGCGCACCTGTAAACCAAAAATAAATTATTGAAAAATTTAGTGTTTTTTAATAATTAAAATAACGACCTACTACCTGTCAAATTCTGTCCAAGAAAAAACCACAAGTTGCTTTATTTATTTAAATTAATTTGGACTGCATCCACCATTTTTATCAAATTTATTGATAATCCCAACAAAAATCCCCTTGAGAAGGCAACACTGGTGCAAAGCAACATACAACACACATCCCAACACGGATCTAATTGGTCTACCTGAACCCCCACCCAACTAAGAACTCAACCCTCCCCCAGCCACAGATAAAAATTGTCAGTCATTTTTAAACTTCTGAGAATGACACACATAGTGCCGAAATGCTGCGTATTAAGTCAATAAAATGAATTGAAACAAATAACCTTCTGTATAATTTATATTACCTATTTATTATTATTATTATTATTATTTTTTTTTTTTTTTTTTGTTTGAGTGCATGGCCTTCCCATCACCGATTTGATCGAAAAAAATTTTATGTGTAGTACTTAATGAAAAATAAATTCTGTTAAAGCGAGCGAATGCGCTTCTCAACCATTTGTCTAAAAAAAATGTTAAAGTTTGCTGTCTGTTAACGCCTTTGATAACAATCACATTTTGAAAAGCCTCGGTGGTTAGATTGGTAGCGTTCATTCTTTGTAAATTCGAGGAGAGATCTCGTTGTGTCAAAGTTTTTTGTGTAATTTTTTTTTTTTTTTTTTTTGGTTTCTAGGAATATTTATAACAATGAGAGTGCATGGCCTTCTCGTCACTGATTTGAACGAAAATTTCGAAAAGCCTAACAAAATGGAAATTTTACAAAAACAATTTTCGTTTTACTAAAAAAAAAAAAAAAAAAGCCAAATGCGAGAGGGAAAAAAAATGGAAATTTTACCAGTGGAAAAAAAAACGGTATAATTGATTATTGTTTATCATAATCGATTATCGATTATTTTTTTCCATAATCAAATCCCCCTAAACATCGTCAAGGCGAAGGCCCGTCTCAGGCGGGCGGAGCGGCTAGTAAAAAATAATATGAGGAGTTAAGCGTGCTTTGACCAACATACATACACAAGAAGGCCGCGCAGCTAGTCAGAGATATTTTAATATTAAAGGCTATTTTTTTATTAAGTGCTGCTGGCTGGCTGTTCCACTTTATTACAAAGCTTTAATCCTTCTTTGATCATTGTTGTTGATCAATATCAAGAGATTTTGTTGTTTTAATAACTTATTAAAGAGAGTATAAAATTTTAATAAGCAAAAGAGAGAGAGAGGGAAATTTTTCCGATAAAATGCAAACAAGCTTTTGATCTAATGTAAAATCCTTTAAATCTTGTTTACATTTTATTTACGCCTTCCCTTATAACTTTTAAGAGAAGAAAAAAAGTTTTTTTTTTTTTTTTAGAATAAAAATAAAAATTTTTGATATCTTAGCAAATTAGCGTTTATAATAAAAATCCTAATTAACTTTGTATTATATGAGAAGATGGATGAAAAGAATATATAATAAGAAAAGATTTTATTATTAAGGAGTCAAAAAAAAATTCAAGACATAGGCAGCCAAAATTGTTTCTTTTTTTATTGCCGTTCCAGGCTGACGTTTCGGCCACTGGTCTAGGCCATCTTCAGAGCCGGAGGCGAGAATAAATGAAAATTACAATTTCAGCGAATTTCGTTGTCCTATGAGCGCTCCGTTCATGCGATTGTGTGTCGCTGAAATTGTAATTTTCATTTATCTCGCCTCCGGCTCTGAAGATGGCCTAGACCAGTGGCCGAAACGTCAGCCTGGAACGGCAATAAAAAAAGAAACAATTTTGGCTGCCTATGTCTTGAATTTTTTTTTTTGACTCCTTAATAATAATACTTCCAGCCACAAAGACATACCTCACAAAAGATTTTATTTTTATTCGTTTGAAATAATAATTAAATAGAATTTTTTTTTACTTTCTCTTACCTATGTATATATGTAATATATATATAGAGAGAAAGTATTGGATTCATGTCAAAAATTCGATGTCGAGATTTTGATGGATCTTCACGTTTTGAGGTCCCCTGAATCCAAAAAAGTGGTTTTCGCGACTTGGTCTGTCTGTGTGTGTAGTGTGTGTGCGTTCAATTTTAAGCATGAATGAATTGTGCTAGGAGGTTGAAATTTTAAATTATTATAATGGCTGTGAGTATTAAATATAGTTGCGTGGAATGGAGTCAGCCAAGGAAAATGAAAAACAAAATTTATTCTGTCGACGTTTCGAGCGCCCGTCACGCTCTTCCTTGGGACAGTATAAGTGTCAAAGTGTCAGTGTTGAAATTTTATATTTAATGGAGTGTGATGTGGAGGACAGCAGCCAGATAAGTAGCCTCTATTTAATAAAACAGACTCCTTTAAACAAAACGTTTCGACTAAATTTATTACGCCATCTTCAGTTGTTAAAGCTGTATAAAAAAAAAATTACATTGATGTATCAATTAACTTAATTCAATGTAAATATTTTTTATACAGCTTTAATAACTGAAGATGGCGTAAAAAATTTAGCCGAAACGTTTTGTTTAAAGGAGTCTGTTTTATTAAATAGAGGCTACCTATCTGGCTGCTGTCCTCCACATCAAGCTTTCGAACAAAATCGACCAAAGAGTACTAGTACTTTACTGATGCACTTTTTCAGTTTTTTTTTTTCGATTTTCTCAAAATTCGCTTCAATGATTTTGATTAAAATTCAAAAATCAATTATTTTTTAGATGCTCTTTCAAATGTATATTCTCATTTTACCATTGAAATCTTTTGAAGCACACTTTACTCTTGTATTTTATAGAAAAGATAGGTGTAACTATCCTTTGAGGGCGGGTGTTGGGGGAGAAGCTTAACTGGGGCGCCGTTTTTCGTCCGAGCTTTATTTTTTCATTCCTGATTTAGTTTTTATTGCGAGAACAATTTTTACTTTCTTTTTAACACTATTTCCTTCCAAAAATAAAACACGATCGTTTTACATCAGTAGAAATCATGATTTACCTTTAATTGGAAGCCATTTATTTGATATTTTTGTCATTTTTATTGCATATTTTAATACTTTTATGGCATATTTAGGGGTTTTTGTTGCATAAAAATCCGGGCTTTAATTATAAGTATTATTATTTGAAATTCCTCTCTGGATCCCCGTTTATTTACCTGCGGTGCTTTCGTGTACGAAGACAAACACTTCAAACCCCAGGCCGTAGCCATCTACCGGCACCCCGTGAAGTTACATCATTTCCTTTCTCTAACGCCTGCTTCAGGGTTCGTTTCTAGCTACAGTAGTGAACTAATCCTTATTTTTGGCTTCTTATATTTAACCTATTCTATGCTATGGAGGATGTCCTAGTTTGAGGAGGGACTCCCTCAGCACCGACTCCTTTCGAAGAATGCATTACTGAGAGGGACGTTCCTTCCACAGGACGGGATGTCACAGCAACTCCCTCTCCTCGTAGAGGAGGCCTGGGGGTTATTGTGGTGAGATACAATATTCCAAACCAGTGCCTGCTTGAGGATTTGTTTTGTTTAATGAAAAAAATACTGCACGTCCAGGATTTGAACAGGGATCTTCTTTGTACAATTCGACATCCTAGTCCACTACACCAGCGAGCCCCCTCTTTAATGAGATATTTCGTTCACAAACAGACGCACACGTGGAGAGACAGACAGATCATTTTGTGGGACTCTTTTTTTGGACCTTGGGGAATATATAGGTAAGAGGAAGTAAAAAGCACAGAATCCCTGTAATGAGCAAACGCTCAAATACTGTGAAATAAAAAAAATAAATATAGGGGTCTATACCAAAATATCTCAAAAACTATCAAGAGCTAGAGCTATGAAATTTTTTTTTCATATGCAACTGGTATATACGAGTATATACTCTGGAACCTTAAAAGAATTAGGCTAATATTGAGCGACTCAGGGTTTCTGGCTTATTGTATAATTAGGCAGAAATATTTCACAGAATACTGTACAAATAAAGCAAGTGAATAATCATCAATCACTTTATTAATTTCTGATAGAGAATGTAAAATGAAACCAAATCCAATTAAAAGAATTTTTTTTTTATTACGTAAAATATTCATTAATATTATTATTATTAATTTTATATTTATAATTTCAATGCTAAACTTTTTTTTTTGCATTTATTTATTTATTTATTAAATGAATTGAAATAAATAAATAATTTCCCTTTTTATTACGATTAAATATTCTTTTTTTTTTTATCAATTAATTAAATAAAATTTTAATTTATTATTATTATACAAGATAACATTTATGTTTAAATTTATTAAATGAGATGCAAATAAATATATTTTAGGCTTTAATAAAACGATCAGGTCAAATAAAAATCTATTTATATATTATAATTCACTAACATTTTGAGTTATTAATTGTTGAAGTTATAATTAAAATTAATAATTAAAATTAATTAATTGAAATTTTCTCCCCCCCCTTAAAGAAATGTATGTATTCTTTGCATCTTTTGGAAAATCAAAGCCAATTAATTGTAATAATAAAATTAGATTAAATGCCTCAAATGAAAAATTATAAACACTGTTATATAATTAAATTTTTTGTAAAAATTTTTCACTATTGTAGCGAGTTAGGGGGTTGACTTGTACAAAGAAGATCCCTGTTCGGGCGTGCAGGATTTTTTCATTAAAGAAAATATTTATTTAATTTAAATATCAAGCAGTCATTGCATTGGAATATTGGATCTTACAGCAGGGGGGGGGGGGCAGCTCTATGGGAAGAATGTTTATAAGTTTCTTTTAGTTATATGACACGTGGCTAGATGGCAATACTAGGCTAGTTCAAAATTCATCCTGTAGAGTTGGTTCCATTCGCCAACAAAATAATATTTTTTCATGAGTTTAATTACAAATACATTAAGTGGCTTAAAAATATAAATGAATTAAAATAAATTACTTTTAATTATACATTTTTTACAATTTATAAATGACGTTTTGTTAAAAAAAAAATTTAATATTACTACGTGCCTTTAAGTAGCTTTAAAAAGCTTCAAAATTTCATAGAGCCAAGTGGACGAGAAAGTAAAGGAGTCAGTATCAAAATATGTGAATTGCAATAAGTTCGAGTTCAAATCTCACTGGGAGCGAGTTTTTATCTATCCAAGCCTCACACAGAATCCAGGTTTAGGCAGAGATGGATTTTGCAATTTATAATATGGAAAAAAAATAAGAAATTAAAAAATAAAAGTTTTTTTTTAAGTGTGTTATTGTATTCTAAAAAATTGATATCAAACAAAAACCTCAGGAACTGAACAGTTTCTAAATTGATTTGTTGTTGTAATTTAATAATAATAATAATAATAATATTTATTTTACTTCCAAACAGAAATAATCCAATTACATGGAAGTTAAAAGATAAGAATCACAAAAGAACAAAAATTTACAAACAAAGTCCTTATATAGAGTGGATACACACAAATAGACAGGTCTGCCTCCCTCCGAATATATTCAACAATCATATAAATCATAATAAATATCTCAGGAAGACCCTCTGCACCTCTCTCCACCAAGTGGGTATGAAAGGCTGTAGTGGGATTCCAAATTAACGGGGCAAATTCATTTATGTACATAGGCCTATATAAAAATAGTTTAAAATCTGAAGATCAAATATATACATGAAACAATTTTTACCATCTGTTGGCTAACTAGGGTTGAAAATATCTTTTTTTATTTATTTTATTTATTTAAAACATAAACACCATACTTGTGTCCAATTACATGGGTTTGTTACGAGACCGCGGAATACAAAATCAAAAGTAGGGAAGACGAGATGAAAACAAAAAAAAAAAACACATCAAATAAGCAAGCCCAAAGCTCTATAGTGCGTAAATTCTAACATCAACAATAAATAAACTCTAAAAATTTGTAACATAAGATAAGTATAAATATAACCGCACAACAAACAGACTCAAAGAGAAGTTCTCAAACCTAAAACAGTCTCTATACTCTTTGCTTAGAGTATGAGTAGTCAAGGAAGCAGAGAGTGAGTGTGTTGGATCGTTATTGTTTAGAGTGATTGTTGAAAAATTAATGTAACAAAACACGAGCAAATAAACACGAGATGTAGTCACGAATTCGTAGCATTCTTTAAGTAGAATAGTACACTAGAACATAATACTCTTCATTGAAGTCATTATATTTCACCGAAATCATATCAATGGCAAAAGCATTCACTTGACAGAAGACCATACTGCGTATGGGAGCTCTCTCCCCATACACAGTACGAGTCACCCCAACGTGGAACAAGGATCTGTTACGCGAGTTGAAAGCAGGGACAATAAATCTCACCCGGAAACAGCTCGGACAGTCGACCCTTCCGCCGAGGATGTTATGAAAAAATTTTAGAAGTGCAACCTTCCTCCTCTCCGCCAGCGACCTCATCCCAAACATTTCTAAGAGTTGTCCATATGGTATCGAGGAAGCATGGTACCCTATACTTCTGCAAAACCAGTACCTTCTTTTGCACAGCTTCTATCTGGCTTATTTGTTGATTGATGTAAGGGTACCATACCACAGAACTTTCAAATGGGGCCTCACGAGCAGGGAAAAATAGCCTTAACAAAGTCGACTTATTCCTGAAACTGAAGGATGACCTTTTTATAGAAGTCCCATTATCTTGTACGATTTGCACACGATAATATCGACATGCTCGTTGAAGTTCAGTTTCCTGTCTAAGGTAATCCCCAAATCAAGAACAGTCTCTCCCAGGGAAAGATCGGCCCATCAAGTTTGATAAATTTTTTGGGATACGTTGATTTTTCTTGTTTAATCATTAGCAAGCATTTATCAATATTTAAAGTTAAGTCGTTTTTCATACACCATTCTTTAACACTATTAAGATCTTTTTGGATGAATAATTGATCACTTTCATTTTTTATGGATTTAAATATTTTTAAATCATCCGCATAAAGCAGGAATTTGCAGTTTTTAATTACCCTAACTATATCGTTTATAAAGATAATCTTTGAATCTTTGAAAATATATCTTTGAATGGATCTTTTAAAATTGAGGCCCTGATGATGTCTGATTGGACGAAACTTGGATTGCGCATCGAGTTGGCCGATAAATTTTAATAAAGGATAAGAGAAATTTTATTTTTCCTATTTTATTTATAAACTGCAAAATCCATCTACTTAAACCTGGAATCTGTGTGAAGTTTAGATTGAATCCCCTGCTTTGTTTCAGCCCACTTACTGTTAGTTCTCTGACAAGCGTATGATTGGCCCCTAAACTTATAAATAATTTTTAACCTGGGAGCTGTCAATCTTGATTGTGTTTGATCTTTGACCTCACCACAAATGGGCCTCGGAAACTCTACGAGGAGACATCCCGTCCTGTGGAAGGGACGTAAAGAAGGTTTTTCTCAGTGATGCATTCTTAGAAAAGAGTCAGTGCTGAAAGAGTCCCTCCCCTCAACTAGGACATCCTCCCTAGCATTGAAGAGAGTGTGATAAAAGGAAATAAGGATTAGTTCGCACTAGCTAGAGACGAAAGCCACCCAA
>JAKCPI010021051.1:0-21119 GCA_023213315.1 Euborellia annulipes
CGTGAAAATAATTTTGCCTTTTTTTAGCAAAACTAAATTTACTCCTAATATATTAAACTTTATTTTTTTCAACAAGACTGAGTGTTTTTTATTATTGGTGAAGCCAAAGCCTCCCCATGGGCCTGGGAATGAACCCAGGATCTCCGTCTATGTCCCGGAAAGGCAGATCCTGTGTTCGATTCCCGGGGCCATGGGATGTTTTGGCTTCACCAATAATAAAACACTCACAGTCTTGTTGAATAGTATCTATGACTTGTTTAGTCCGAATCGAGGTTTTTTTTGAATACTATTATCTTATTCAAATATACCTGGTATAGATCTCGAAAAATATTTAGGTTTAATTCTTTTTTTCGTTTATCTAAAAATCTCACGGCACCCCTTAGCCATTCACGCGGCTGTGTTGGAAACCACTGCACTAAAGATATGCCATTTTTTACAACCTCGTATCCCTGTATCATAATTGGATGAACTTTAATAAAATCTTACTTTCAAGGTGATTTGATAAAAAAAACGTCACGCACAAAATGATTTGAAAATTTTATTCACCAGATTTTTTGCCAATTTTTTGAAGTCACTGCAAATAGATACCAAATTGGACACAAGCTTTAGGCTCACATATATATGGTCATTAAAGAGGAGGCAATGGCTAGCTGAGGAATACGGAGTCCGAAGTCTCAACACGGCTCGGGTTCGGATCCAGTTTGCTGAGGAATACGGAGTTCGAAGTCTCAACAAGGCTCGGGTTCGGATCCAGTTTGGCGCAAACATCCTCTCCTCTTAGGGTAGGAAAGGGGGATAGCCCCACCTTGGTATCACAAAGGGGCTAATTGGACTGTGTTCCCCTCTCTGGGAACGACCACTCAACCTAACCTAACCTATAGGGTCATTAAAGACACAAGCAAGTCAAATATTCTAGATAATGCCATTGGTAAGGATGAATCTCAGTGAGGGGTTATCCTTGTCCTTGCCGGCAGAAGCCGTACAATTCTTGCATAATTGATCCCACTCACAACATTGGTTGCTTAGGGCAATGTTGATTGGAAATTCATCAATTTTCCAGTGGATTTTCATGCAATTGGGCCCTGCTGATTCAGAGCTGCGGATAGTTCATCAAAATCTTCAACGCGAAAGCATCGGCTGCTGATTTAATGGTCAGCCCATTAGTAAGAATGAATGAACAAATTTTACGGAACCTGATACGGGTTTCAGGCACCAGAATAAACGCAAGGGCTAGAATGGCGTGCATTGATGATGTTCAGAACGATGGGGATTTCATTACTCTCAGTGAAGAGAAGGAAGATACGAGTGAGATGGGAGAGAAACTTCCTGTATTTCAGTTTTACCTTTGCTGAAGGTTGATTTCATTTTATCATAATTACAAATCAAATCCTGTACAAAGAAGTAGTGGATGTTTGGTGATTTAGTCAACCCATGGAGCATATCGCCCATGGTCAAGTTAATGCAACGAATTTTGGAAAATGACGCAAGTTTTTGCCATGTACATATTATCGTTTAACACTTGATTAGTTAAAAGGCATTTCAAATGCTTCAATTGAGAATAGTGTATGTGACACAAAAAATCAGGTGTGTAGATTTTTTAAATTTAATGTTGTTTTGTTTTACCGCCCAGTTTTTTTTTCTTTATCCTTCTATTTAACATTAAAATTCATTTTGTTTTTGTCTCTCTGTCTCTTAAATCCCTTCAGGTTGTTGAGACTAAAAGACAAAAGCGAGAGAGAGAGACTTAATGGATGCAAAAGAAATTCTTCCACTTGAGTATAAACAATTATAAATAAACCGGCTCATTAGACGCTGTTAACCTCCACAATTTTCTCTTGAGAACAGAACAAGAGCTTTCTCTATTGCATATTTTAAAGTATTAACTTTTTAGAAGGAAAGGAAAGGAAAATTTAAAACTTAATTTGTAATTCCACTATTAGATTTCAATTATTGATACTAACTGGACAATCCCTCAGAAACTACTTGCTTGCTAACATCTAAGATGGCGACTTTCACTCACTAGCTTCCATTATATTTGGGGAAACTGGGGGGACATTTTTATAGTGCACTTTTTAATAATGATTATTGTTGGCTAACCTGCTACTTTTTTGTTTTGCTATGTTGATTGATACTGACCATTTGCATTTATAGTGCCAAAACTCGCTAATTGCAAAAGGTCCAATTCCAAAACTTGCTAAATTACAAAAACCTTTTCCAAAAGTACCTAGTTGAATATTAAAGCAGTTCTACACTGCTATATAGAAAATAATACGGACCTAAGACTTTGTAAATTGTGTTTCTAATTTAATTACAGTTTTTATAAACATAACAGTCATAAATTCAGAAAATTTGTTCCGATGCAACTAGACACTTTTGGAAATGAACAACTATATATATGGACCCTGTTATGCAATGGTGTGTCAAAGACCAAATATCGAGTTTTGAGAAAATCAACAATAAAGTTTTTCTGATTTAAATTGTTTTGATTAGATTATATATCATTTTTTTTGTCAATTGTGCAAGTAAATACTGTAATTATGGCAGATATTCATAAATTATCTCTAAAAATACGACTAATTTAGAGAATAAACAATAAAATATAAAAAATTATTTTTGCAAAATTCTTTAAGTCCAATATTATATTTGTAAAAATGCTTCAAAGTCTCTTGGTAATAAATAAAATAATTTTAGGTTTATAATTCAAAAATTAAAACGGAGTTATTATTAAAGTTCTTTTATGGTTATATTTAATACTAATAGCATAGAAACTTTTTATCAAAATTACATTAATCAATTTTAAATAGTATTAATATTTTAAAATTAAATACAAAGTGATAACAAAATTTTCTCATCAATTAATTCCTGAATGGAAGTGAACATGGCAACAGTAAATCAAAGTTATAATGAAATCGACTTAATATTATTTATTTTGTTGTCTTTTCGAAATCGCACTGATCCTCATCTTCATTATCAGGAATAATATCTAAAAATTAAATTTTGACATCTACGAATTCATTTCTCATTTTTCACAAAAAAGGATTTTGGTTTATTTAAGGTAAACAATATATAATATAGGTTAAATAAGTTTTTATTGGTTGTTAACATCATAAAAAACAACGTGTTAGGCACATAAATCATTTTTGCAAAATGAAAATTCTGCATTGAATTATTGTAAAAATAATTTTAAGCTTTTACATTAAATATAAATTTTTTTAGGACATATTTCATAAAAAATATTATTAATTAAAGCATTTGAAACAATATTCCGTGCTTAACTCAATTTTGAATTTTTTTTTTGGTCTTTGACACACCATTGCATAACAGGGTCCATATAATTGTCAATCTTCTGTCAGTACCAAAATATCTCAAAAACTATAAGAATTAGAGAAATTTTAAAGGTATGCAGTGTCGCAGCAGTATCTCCACTATGTTCGGTTATCTACCAAAATTTTTCAGAAGCTCTAAAAGCTAGAGCCATGAAAGTTTTTTTTTTTTTTAAATATTTGTATGGTCCGGGGGCTTTGAAACATTCAGCGACGAAGGGGGCACAGGGAGGGCTAATATTTATTTTCAGGTACAAATTAGAGTTTTCAACAAATTCGTTATTCATAGAAAGTTGTTCTTTATTATTATTTGATATTCCTATCGGGATCACCGTTTATTTACCCGAGGTGCTTCCATGCACGAAAACACACACCTCAAACCCAACCGCCCTTTGGCCGAAGCCACAAGTACCTCAAGAACTTAAATCATTTCCTATCTCTAAATCCTCTTCTAGTCTTTTGATTTCTGGCTAATGAACTAATCCTTTATTATTAGGAGAATTTTTAATTATAGACCACATTTGTGTATTAAATATTTATTAAAAATATATAAACGTTTCAACTGCTTATTCTTCAGCCTTTATAAAGTACTGTGCATTTATTCCGACTCAAGTGAACTAACTGTCATGTCCGTTACGTGCCTTTTTATATATACAGCGACGTCAGCGCCATCTGTCGGCATTTCTGTGAGTTTAGATTCAAATTTTCCCGGAAATGAGTGAAAAATAGCGGGAAAATTTGAATCTAACTTCCCAGAAATGCCGACAGATGGCGTTGACGTCGCTGTATATAAAAAGGCAAGTAACGGACATGACAGTTGGTTTACTTGAGTCGGAGCAAGTGCACAGTACTTGATAACGGCTGCAGAATAAGCAGTCGAAACGTTGTACAGTATTTATATTATTTTTAATAAATATTTATTACAAAAATGTGGTCTATAATTAAAAATTCTCCTAATAATAATATTTCAAACAAAAGCTTTAATAACACATTTGTGACAAATATGAACTAATCCTTATTTCTGGTCCTATTTATGCACCTCTTCTATGCTAGGGAGGATGTCCTAGAGGAGGGAATCCCTCAGTTCCGACTCCTTTCGAAGAATGCATCACTGAGAGGGACGTCCCTTCCATAGGACGGGATGTCACAGTAACTCACTCTCCTCGTAGATTGTTGCCTGGGGGCTATTGTGGTGAGATCCAATGCCTTTCTCAAAAATCGCTCACTCTAAAGCCTGGTTCACACTATGTAACAAAACAGGAAAGTTAAGTAACAAATTTGTTGTACAACTTTGTTTTATAACTTGTTAAATAATAGCAGAGACTTCCAGACCATGTAACAAAACAATACATTCAGCAATACTGAATTCAAACGCCGCTGCGCTGCGCTGGGGCTGCAGTAAATGTTTAATAACAAGTGAACAAGTGTGGACGAGTCGCAGCGTGTTATAAAACAAAGTTTTATAACTTTCTTTGATCTTTAACGACACTTGATGGATAACATAAAAATATAACAAGAAAATTGTTGTATTACATTGTTATTTATAACTTTTTTACTTGAATTTCTCTAACAAGTTATAATACTTTGTTATATAACCTGTTTTGTTACATAGTGTGGACCCGGCTTAACGGTTTTGATTAAAATTCATAAATCATTTATTTTTTACACCCTATTTAAAATGTACATTCTCATTTTGCATTCAAAAGAAAGATAATTATTTATTTAATATCCTGATCATATGGGAGCCTCCAGATGGCCGCTAATAGAAACGAACAAGCAATGCCGTTGTGAAATATGACGTTCATCCATATTTATTTTTGAAGACTATTAAACCAACCTATACATCTCAATTATTTAAATAAAAAAATACTTTTGCTATATCGATATTTATTTATTTTTTTATTGATAGGGAATTTTTTTTTATTTTCACATTTTATACTAAAAAACACTCACAATTTTTAACCAATTGGAAAAAAAAAGATAAGAGACAAAAATGATAAAAGCTGATATATAAAACAAACATCTATATATATAGAAAATAACATTTAGTGATCGGCTTATCAAATAAATAAATAAAAGAGAAAAAGCTATGATAAAAAAATAAATAATCTCTTTTTAAATGAATAAATTTACTTACCGGCCTCTGGCCGTAGCCATCTACCGGCACTCAATGAAGTTATATCATTTGCTATCTCTCACTCCTCCCGCTTTCGACTCTAGCTAGTGAACTAATCCCTATTTCCTTTTATCCACTCTCTTCTATGTTAGGGAGGATGTCCTAGTTGAGGAGGGACTCCCTCAGCACCGACTCCTTTCGAGAAAATTTCAATTAATTAATTTTAATTATAACTTCAACAATTAATAAAGTGAATTATAATATATAAATAGATTTTTATTTGACCTGATCGTTATATTAAAGCCTAAAATATATTTATTTGCATCTCATTTAATAAATTTAAACATAAATGTTATCTTGTATAATAATAATAAATTAAAATTTTATTTAATTAATTGATAAAAAAAAAGAATATTTAATCGTAATAAAAAGGGAAATTATTTATTTATTTCAATTCATTTAATAAATAAATAAATAAATGAAAAAAAAGTTTAGCATTGAAATTATAAATATAAAATTAATAATAATAATATTAATGAATATTTTACGTAATAAAAAAAAAAAAAATTCTTTTAATTGGATTTGATTTCATTTTACATTCTCTATCAGAAATTAATAAAGTGATTGATGATTATTCACTTGCTGTATTTGTACAGTATTC
Organism: Euborellia annulipes; assembly: GCA_023213315.1. Taxonomy (NCBI): domain Eukaryota; kingdom Metazoa; phylum Arthropoda; class Insecta; order Dermaptera; family Anisolabididae; genus Euborellia; species Euborellia annulipes. The sequence continues at coordinate 6,101 of JAKCPI010021051.1, forward strand.
GTGAAATATTTCTCCATACTATACAATAAGCCAGAAACCCTGAGAATATAATTCACTAATGTCCGTCTGTCTGTCACGCTCTATTTAGGGAATTTCCCGTTGAAATTTTGAAATAAAATTTTTTATTTATAGGAATTGAGCTCAGAGATTGAAATTTTATATTTAAGTTAGGCACCCACCTGGACCGTGGAAATAAGCTTCTATATATACAATTCGCTAATGTCCGTCTGTCTGTCACGCTCTATTTAGGCAACTTCCCGTTGGAATTTTGAAATGAAATTTTATATGTATAAAGAGGATCTTCTAGGGATTACAGGAAAATTATTTTCATCCCAAAATTCCTATAACTTTTTGAGTTATTAATTTTTAAAGTTACGAATTCTCCCATAGGAAATGTATAGAGAAATATTTATGTATTCTTTTAATTTGTGTATTCCATGAATGTAAACAAATCCTCAAGCAGGCATTGGATTGGAATAGTAGTAATAATAATTTTCTTTTCGGGGGGCCTGGCAACGGAGTAGAGCAACAGTCACCACAATCGTTGCTGTTAAGCAATGCCAAGCGCGGCGAAATCTGGGATTGGTGACCCCCCTGAAATCAGCGTGTTGAACGTCCCCCGGTAGCCATCGATACTATTATAAATTTAATAATTTGTAAAAAATTAAAACCCTAATGGCCTCTGCAGCCGAAAAAGGAGTAATTAAAAAAAAAAAAAAAAAATTTTCTTTTCAAAATTAAGAAGAAAAGACGAGGGTCTGCCGCAGGCCGGCCCGAGCCAGCTGGAGGGGGGAGGTCCAGGGGGGCGAAGCCCCCGGCTAGGCGCGAAGCCCGCCGAAGACGGGCGACAGCAGCCAGATCGGCTAAATTTATTACGCCATCTTCAGTTATGAAAGCTGTATAAAAAAAATTTACATTGAATTAAGTTAATTGATACATCAATGTTAATTTTTTTATACAGCTTTAATAACTGAAGATGGCGTAATAAATTTAGCCGAAACGTTTTGTTTAAAGAAAACTGTTTTATTAAATAGAGGCTACCTATCTGGCTGCTGTTATCCACATCACACCTATTAAATATAAAATTTCAACCTCCTAGCACAATTCATTCATGCTGAAAATTGAACGCACACAGACACACACACAGACAGACCATGTCGCGAAAACCACTTTTTTGGATTCAGGGGACCTCAAAACGTGAAGATCCATCAAAATCTCGACATCGAATTTTTTGACATGAAACCAATACTTTCTCTCTATATATATTAACATATATAGAGGTAAGAGAAAGTAAAAAAAAAATTATTATATTATTTCAAAAGAATAAAAATCAAATCTTTTCTTATTATATTCTTTTCATCCATCTTCTCTTATAATACAAAGTTAATTAGGATTTTTATTATAAACGCTAATTTGCTAAGATATCAAAATTTTTATTTTTATTCTAAAAAAAAAAAAACTTTTTTCTTCTCTTAAAAGTTATAAGGGGAAGGCGTAAATAAAATGTAAACAAGATTTAAAGGATTTTACATTAGATCAAAAGCTTGTTTGCATTTTATCGGAAAAATTTCTCTCTCTCTTTTGCTTATTAAAATTTTATACTCTCTTTAATAAGTTATTAAAACAACAAAATCTCTTGATATTGATCAACAACAATGATCAAAGAAGGATTAAAGCTTTGTAATAAAGTGGAACAGCCAGCAACGAACACTTAATAAAAAAAATTAGGTGTTGGCTGTGTCTTCTACACAGCCGGTGGCTTTTTAACGTGACAACGTCTTTTGCTTGACTTCAAAAATTTTTTTTTCTCTTGCCTATATTGAAATATAAAAAGAGAAAGTATTGTTTTTTGTTTTTTTACTAGTAGTTGGTTTTCATAAATAAACATGTTCAAACATTTTCATTGAAACAATATATGACAGGTGTGGCTTTTTTTTAATCCATTAAGGGCGACTTATGCTTAAAAATGAGGGTTTTCGAAAAAAAAACTAATTTTAGCGTTAATTACTCGGGATTTTTTATTTATTCTATTAGAGGTTATCATTCTGCACCAAATGACATCTCATTTAGTCAGATCTGATTAGCCGTTCGGAATCTATAGGGGTTTAAATTTTCGAAAAACGAAATCCCGCTGAGTGCTCTCATGCGGTAAAATGACGTCATATCAAAAAAAAGAAAAAACACCCCGAGGTATTGAACCACTCTTTCTAAAACTATATTTAGATTTAATGTAGCTTTTATGGTCAAGTCGCTAGGCGTTGCACAAGTAGGGCTATTTTCCGATATTTTTTTGCCTAAAAAATGAGGTTTTTCGAGGAAAAACTAATTTTAGCGTTAATTACTCGGGATTTTTTATTTATTCTATTAGAGGTTATCATTCTGCACCAAATGACATCTCATTTAGTCAGATCTGATTAGCCGTTCGGAATCTATAGGGGTTTAAATTTTCGAAAAACGAAATCCCGCTGAGTGCTCTCATGCGGTAAAATGACGTCATATCAAAAAAAGAAAAAAACACCCCGAGGTATTGAACCACTCTTTCTAAAACTATATTTAGATTTAATGTAGCTTTTATGGTCAAGTCGCTAGGCGTTGCACAAGTAGGGCTATTTTCCGATATTTTTTTGCCTAAAAAATGAGGTTTTTCGAGGAAAAACTAATTTTGGAGTTAATTACTCGGGATTTTTTTATTTATTCTATTAGAGGTTATCTTTCTGCACTAAATGACATCTCATTTAGTCAGATCTGATTAGCCGTTCGGAATCTATAGAGGTTTAAATTTTCGAAAAACGAAATCCCGCTGAGTGCTCTCATGCGGTAAAATGACGACATATCAAAAAAAAAAAAAAACACCCCGGGGTATTGAACCACTCTTTCTAAAACTATATTTAGATTTTATGTAGCTTTTATGGTCAAGTCGCTAGGCGTTGCACAAGTAGGGCTATTTTTCGATATTTTTTTTGCCTAAAAAATGAGGTTTTTCGAGAAAAAAAACAATTTTGGAGTTAATTACTCGGGATTTTTTTATTGATTCTATTAGAGGTTATCTTTCTGCACCAAATGACATCTCATTTAGTCAGATATGATTAGCCGTTCGGAATCTATAGGGGTTTAAATTTTTGAAAAACGAAATCCCGCTGAGTGCTCTCATGCGGTAAAATGACGTCATATCAAAAAAAGAAAAAAACACCCCGGGGTATTGAACCACTCTTTCTAAAACTATATTTAGATTTTATGTAGCTTTTATGGTCAAGTCGCTAGTCGTTGCACAAGTAGGGCTATTTTTCGATATTTTTTTTGCCTAAAAAATGAGGTTTTTCGAGGAAAAAACTAATTTTGGAGTTAATTACTCGGGATTTTTTTATTTAATCTATTAGAGGTTTTCTTTCTGCACCAAATGACATCCCATTTAGTCTGATCTGATTAGCCGTTCGGAATCTACAGGGGTTTAAACTTTCAAATTAGAATTTACCGCAGCGCGGTAAAATTAAATGATAGGAAAAAAATAAATGGTGAAATCTTTAGCTGAAAACTCATTCTTTCTAACCGTATATTCCCCATAATTATACCTCTTAAGACAGAGGAGTTATTCAAGCTGATAAACTTTTTCGTGCATGCCCCTCTAACATGATTTGTAAGACGTTGTCACGTCAAAATAAATAAATAAAAATTTGCCTTTAATATTAAAATATCTCTGGCCCCCGGGTGTGGCATAGTAGGTAGCGTGCCTACCTCCTATACCAAACGTCGCGGGTTCGGACCCAGGCAGTCCGATGATTTTATTTAAGCCATTTGGATACCAGATGGCTTAAATAGAAATGCCTGACCCTACAATAGATATTATCATATATAACGGTTATCGTCTAAAGTCTTAAATGGCCTAAGTTGCCGAAAAGACTGTATGAATGTGTGTGTGAGTGTGAGTGTGAAGGAGAAAAAAGTGTGAATGTTTTTTTATAAAAAAAAAAAATATCTCTGACTAGCTGCGCGACCTTCTTGTGTATGTATGTTGGTCAAAGCACGCTTGACTCCTCATATTATTTTTTACTAGCCGCTCCGCCCGCCTGAGACGGGCCCTCGCCTTTTCTGAATCAAATGCCGCAATTGTTCAATCAACTCGTTTCAGGCAATAAAAATACATATGGGCGATGTTTAGGGGGATTTGATTATGGAAAAAAAATAATCGATTATCGATTATGAAAAATAATATCAATTTTTTTTACAAAAAAATTTTTACAAAATACATGTATATATAAAAACAATTAATACATACAATATGGTAATAGAAAGCAACAAAACAACTAGTATACAAATAATATCAATTATTTCGATTAGGGGGAAAAAATAATCGATTATGATAAACAATAATCAATTATACCGTTTTTTTTTCCTCTGGTAAAATTTCCATTTTTTCCCTCTGGCATTTGGCTTTTTTTTTTTTTTAGTAAAACGAAAATTTGTATTTTGTCAGGCTAAGGCTTTTCGAAATTTTCGTTCAAATCAGTGACGAGAAGACCATGCACTCTCCTTGTTATATATATTCCTAAAAACAAAAAAAAACAAAAAAAAAAAAAAAAAAAAAAAAAATAATAGCCTATTGCACAAAACAAACATAGCCAGTTTCCTAAGAAAATAACTTCATTAACAAAAGAACTTCCGACGTTGAACCTTAAGCACCTCCCAACACGCACCTAATTGGTCTACCTGAACCCCCACCCAACTAAGAACTCAACACTCCCCCAGCCACAGATAAAAATTGTCAGTCATTTGTAAACTTCTGAGGATGACACACATAGTGTCGAAATGCTGCGTATTAAGTCAATAAAATGAATTGAAAAAACCTTGTGTATAATTTATATTATCTATTTAAATATGTTTCAACTAGTGCCAACGGTCGCCAGTATCAATTTAATAAAAATAAATAAATAAATAATAAAGTTTGGACCCCCCCCCCCTGGACCTGCGGATTTGCTTGTCCCGGCCCGGGTTCCGGGGGGGGGGGTGGGGGCCCCCGTTGGTGGTGGGGGTTTCTTGGGGGGCCCTTTTTTTGATTGGGCGGCGGGGGATGGGCCCCCCAGGTGGGGGGGCGCCCCTTTCTGCCCCCTGTGGGGTGCGCCCTTTTTTTATATTTTTGTTTGTATTATTTTTAATATTTGTACAAAGGGGGCTGAAAAGCCTTACACTTTTTTTATAAATAAAAAATAAATAAATAAATAATAAAATAAAAATAAATTACACAAAAAAGTTTGACACAACGAGATTTCGGATTTACAAAGAATGAAAGCTGACCAATCTAGCCACCGAGGCTTTTCAAAATGTGATTGTTATCAACGGTTGTCAAACTTTTTTAGACGAACAGTTGAGAAGCGCTTTAACAGAATTTGTTTTTTTATTAAGTACTACTATCGGTGACGGGAAGGCCATGCACTGCCTTTATTAGTAGAAATTCTTTCATTAATTTGATTACAATTATTCAGAGTTTTGATCAAACAATCCGACCACTCTATTATAAATATTTATATTTCAATGAATATAATAATAATAAATGTAAATTAAAGCATTGAATATCAAAAGTAATAGCGTCATTATATATTTTCTCTCTTCTCTCTCTCTGTTCCTTTACTTATAGGATAATAGAAATGGAACGAACGAATGGAATCTTCTCCTTTTTTATTCATCTCTCATCGATGGCATTGATTTCTGATTTTTCTTTTTTTTCTGAATAATATTTTCTTATTCATAATATTTCTTTCAATAGTTACAGGGAGGGGGGGGGAGGGGGATATTGGCTTGTATAAAAATGCCTTTCTTTCTTTGCTCTATATGAAATTATTATTGATTTTGTAATTTCGTGTTTGTGTATATATATTTTTATGGAATATTCATATTTTCTATATTTACCATATTTGAAGGGTTAAAGTTTCATTTTAATATGCATGCACAAACAACAACAACAACAACATTTATACAAACAGAGAAAAAAATCTGGTGTGAGTGGTCGCACACAACTTTCTTATCTTTGGTAATTGAAAGTTGTGTTCTGTGCTTGGCACATCAGATTTTTTGTGTTGACATATGTTTAGTTTCCGGCGATATATTAGAATTCAAGATGGGGGGAAATATTTATATTTTGTTATCATGGATTCCTATCTTTTCTATAAAGTACAAGAGTAAAGTGTGCTTTAAAAAATTTTAAGGACAAAATGAGAATATACATTTTAAAAGAACATCTAAAATATAATTGATTTTTGAATTTAAAAAAAAAATCGTTGGAGCAAATTTTGAGAAAATCGAAAAAAACTGAAAAAGTACATCAGTAAAGTACTAGTACTTTTTGACCGATTTTGATTAAAAGCTTATTTTCACGCTCCGGGGAGGTGCCTAACTTAAATATAAAATTTCAACCTCCTAGGTCAATTCCTTCATGCTTAAAATTAAACTCACACAGACACACAAATAGACAGACCATGTCGCGAAAACCACTTTTTTGGACTCAGGGGACCTCAAAACGTGAAGATCCATCAAAATCTCGACATCGAATTTTTGACATGAATCCAATACTTTCTCTCTATATATATAAATATTAACATATATATAGAGGTAAGAGAAAGTAAAAATTGAAAAGACAATTTCCATCCTTCTTTGGTTGGCCCGTCAAAGGCGGACTAAACAACTAGTAGATGTACAGTGAGGCACAATATTAAGTCCCTCCTAGGGTTTGGACACCGGTGAAAACCGAAACCGGTAAACCGGTTTTTTGGCTAATTTTCAAAAACCGAAAAACCGAATTCGGTTTTTCTTTTTAAATATTTTCTTCAGTAATACTTGTATTCAAATTATAAATTAGCCCGTGACCCATGGCTCAGAGAGAAGACATTAGTTCCCTTCCCGTCCCAAGCGAGAAAAATTTATTTCTTTTGAATTGGCTATCAATCATTTGAAATAAATAGGTATAGGGTCTAAATGGCCTTAGATGCCGAATTTCCCAATACTTAAATAATCTATATATAATAATAGCGGAGTGTCTGTCTGTCCACCCGTCCGTCTGTCTTGCTCTGTTTGACCAACTTTCCGTTGGAATGAGAAAATTTTGTAATCCTATAGTGGACGTTATGGAGATTACAGGAAAAATACTCGGGTCCCGAAATTCCTAACAATTTTTTTAACATTCACACTCACACACACATTCACAGTCTTTTTGGCAACTTAGGCCATATAAGACTTTACGAAAACTGTTATATATGATAATATCTATTGGAGGTCCAGGCATTTCTATTTAAAACATTTGGTATCCAAATGGCTTAAATAAAATCATCCGAACTCGTGACGTTTGGTATAGGAGGTAGACACGTTACCTACTTCGCCAAGCCCGGGGGCAATTTTTTGAGTTATTAATTCCTAAAGTTACATTTTGTCCCATAGGAAATGTATGGAGAAATATTTATGTATTTTTTGGATTTTTTGTATTCTATGAATGTGAACAAATCCTCAAGCAGGTACTGGATTGGAATACTAGTAATAATAATTTTCTTGGGTTCGGATCGCAGTCAGTCCTATTTTATTTAAGCCAATTGGATACCAAATGGCTTAAATAAGAATGCCTCGACCCCCCAAAAGATATATTCATTAATAACGGTTATCGTTTAAGATGTTGAAAAAAAACCGGTTTAAACCGGTTTATCGGTTTTCCACTTTGTAAAAAACCGAAAAACCGGTTTTCAAAATTTTCCGGTTTTTTCCAAACCCTAGTCCCACCCATGTGTTCTCTACTTGTGATTATTTAAATCTTTATTGCAAATTTTCTAGGTTTGAGCCATGAAAGTTTCCATTAAAAAATATATATTTTTGAAATAATAACAAGTGTAAAACGCTTGGGTGGGACTTGATATTGTCCCTCACTGTACAGTAAATGATGGAAGTTGGTAGTAGATAGAGTATCAAATAAGCGTACAGTACGTCCGCATATCACTCATTTTTTCTCTCCCTTTCATTGATATAATCGTTCACGATTGACATTTGTCAAAAACATATATCTAGATTTCAAAATTGAATTCTAAGCGATTTCTAATTAAAAAAAGCATAAACTACAAAACAGAGGGTGGGAAAAAATCAACGTGGTGGGGGTGGGGAGGGGGAGGGAAATGTTTTAATATCAAAATGAATTATCAGCTATGAGTTAACAGATCCAATCAATCGGGTGACAGATTTCATAATCATGATTATCAGGGCAGCCAACAACACGCCATTCTCTCTCTCTTTCTCTCTTTAATAAATATATTTAGTTAGAAAAAAAAAATGATTTATTTAAAAAACTAGCTGCGCTGCTAGATATCAAAGGGCTTCGTTTACCGTATCTGTATTTTCCTCCATAATTGCCTTCCTTAGTCATAAACAGTAAGAGGGGGGCTGGCGAATGTAGCGGGCTAGGGTGTCGGCTTCTACAAAGAAAATCCGTGTTCAAATCCTGGGCGTGCGGGATTTTTTCATTAAATAAAAATATTTACAAATTTACTCAAGTAGGACTGGATTGGAATATTGGATCTCACCACAGGCAAGTCTACGAGGGAGAGAGAGTTGCTGTGACATCCCGTCCTGTGGAAGGGACGTCCCTCTTAGTGAGGCATTCTTCGAAAGGAGTCCCACCTCAACTAGGGCATCCTCCTTGGCATAGAAGAAGATGGATAAAAGGAACTAGAAATAAGGATTAGTTCACTAGCAAGAGACGAAAGCAGGAGGAGGAGTTTGAGATAGGAAATAATGTAACTTCACGGGGTGCCGGTAGATGGCTACGTCCAGAGGCTTGAGGTAGGTATCTTCGTGCTCTTAATCACCTCGGGGAAATAAACGGGGATAGAAATTTCAAATAATAATAATAAAAGAGAAGGATGAATAAATAAAATTCGTTGCTGATGATCAGGATTAATTCCGTCAGCTATAAGTCGACGGTACGGAGCCAAAACGGTTCCTTCTTCAGGACCAAGCGGTGCATAGCCCTCAATTTTGTCATAAGGCTGTGATTAATGTCGCTAAAAGACATGTGGTAAAGGCAATGGTGCCAAACGTAGAATGATGGGAAAGCTCCGGATTTTATTTATTCATCCTTCTCAATAATATATACACCAGGCTGTCTCTAACTTCATCAAATAATAAAAAAATAAAAAATAAATATATTCTTTGAAAAAAAAAAAAATTTATTTTGTCAAATTTTATTTCATTTTAGTTTAAGGTGCGCGTCTCGGGGTGTTAATTTTGGAACTTTCCAGCGGCCACAATTTTGAAGCTATCGACCTCAAATTTTTTTTAAATTAAAGTTAATTCAAATATCTATAACTTATAGAAGCCCTTTTTTTGATTTTTTGAAAAAATAATTTTTTTTTTAGATTAATCGCGTTAAATAAAAGATATTTTTAAAAAATCCGCTCTATATCTTATAGATAATTAAATTAATAATCATTGTGTTAAAAAATAATTAATTTTCTACCCTTAATTAATTAGCTGGAAACTTTCAAATGAAATGGAATAAATCCCTTGTATTCCTATAGGAGAAACTAACGCCATCTCTTGCCGCCTAGAGTAACTCGGTAGTCAATCGTCTTCTAACGGCTTTTCGAGAGGGGGGGGGGCGAAAAATCTTAAAAAATAAACTAGGTGTTATTGAGAAGAACAAAAATAAAATTTCGCAGCATACATCTCACTGAGACATGGAAATAAGAAAGAGATAAAAAGACTTTAAGAAGAAGAGATGAAGGAGAGAGAGAGAGAGAGAGTGCAACACGGCGGGCGTCTTTTCTCTATTGATTCGAACACTTATATAAACACGGGCAATTGATTACGGGTTGCCATAGCAATGGCCGATCGTGAAAGAAGAGAGAGAGAGCGAGAACTTTCTCCTTTTTTTTTTTTTTAAGGGATTATTATTACCAAGTTGGATTTTAAGCTACCAAAAAAAAAAATCCTCTTGGATGATCGGGAAAACAAGGAATTATATTCTACCTGAATTGGGGGGCATTTCCTGTCTATATATTAAATCTTGGTTTACTCAAAGGTTTGTACTAATTTGAGATTTCAATTTATAATTCTTTAAATACCGTCCGCGGCAGGCTCTCCAGGGGGAGTGCATAGTCCTCCTATCACAATTTTCAACGACATTTTTTTATGTGTAGTACTTAATGAAAAACAAATTCTGTTAAAGCGAGAGAATGATTTCTCAACTGTTCGTAAAAAAAAAAATGTTAATGATTTCGTCAGCATGTTTTAAGACGTTGCTAACAATAACATGCAGTGGGTAGATCGGTATCGTTCATCCTTTGTAAACAAGATATCTCGAGTTCGAATCTCGCCGTGTGCAAAAATTTATTTATTTTTTTTGGATTTCTAAAAAATATTTTTTAATATTAATAAATAAATAAAAAAAAAAAAAAAAATAAATAAAAAAAATAAATAAATAAAAAGTTTTTTTAAAGATAAATTTTCCTTTGGCTGGAGACTGTGTATAGTATTGGTTGTGATGGGTAGGCAGCCAGGATTAGAAATAAAACACGAAATTTTATCTCATTCTACTCGTCGACGTTTCGGGTGCTAATCGCCCCCTTCCTCAGGACCTGGTCGACAATTTTTAATTTTAGAAAAATAAAATATACATTGCAAATATACATAAATATTAGAAGTTATTAGAAACTTCTTTTAATTTGCTACTTACTGAGCAGGTGTCAATTATAACAAAGAGATGTCATTTGTTGTGGTTTAAACATTTTTATTACAATGTGAAATTTTACTTGCTACTTAAAAATTTCACATTGTAATAAAAATGTTTAAACCACAACAAATGACATCTCTTTGTTACAATTGACACCTGCTCAGTAAGTAGCAAATTAAAAGAAGTTTCTAATAACTTCTAATATTTATGTATATTTGCAATGTATATTTTATTTTTCTAAAATTAAAAATTGTCGACCAGATCCTGAGGAAGGGCGATTAGCACCCGAAACGTCGACGAGTAGAATGAGATAAAATTTCGTGTTTTATTTCTAATCCTGGCTGCCTACCCATCACCAATACTATAGTTTTTTTAAATATTGGCTTTTAATTTTTGAACATATTGTTCCATATATTTAAAGAAAATTCAAATGCTTTCTGTCAAAAATATAATATAAGGAAATATTTAATATTATATGAGAAATATATTACTATTAATTAATTGAACATATAAATAAATGTACAATAATATTTAATATCGCTTTAACAGAATTTGTTTTTCATTAAATTTAAAAAGGAATTTATTGTTATTGTTAATCACATATTAATTAAGAAATTTTTAAAATAAGCTTAGATGATTTATTTAAAAATCAACTGTCAAATTAGTTCAGCATTCTTGAAATAGATGGCAGGCTAGTCTAACAGACGATCCCCTAATAGCCTATATTTATATATTTTTATGCTTTTATAAAAGATACATAATATATAATAAAGTATTTATTGTTAAAAGATCAATGAAACCAACCAAAGGAATTAAATATTATTAGCTCCCATTCTGACATCTCTTGGCAAACTTTTGAATTACTTGGTTTTTTTGGGCATACTTTTTATGACACACTACGCCATCTTATCGGGAAAAACATGCGTAACCACTTCGCTCCCGTTCCCCCCTTAAGAAAAATACCCCCCCCCCATGTCTTATATAACTTAAATAAAAAAAAAACGAGTGGCTGGCCCCAACAGATTTTCTCTCTGCTTAATACATATTAAAAGGAACCTTTTAAACGTTGCTTAGTATTTAAAATCCATTCATGTGTTGCTCTCTTTTTTTTTATTTTTTGTCCAGATTAAACTTAATGACATTTTTATAAGCACTTAAAAATAATAAATTGCTTTTTAAGCAGGAATTAACATTTTATTGGCTTTTGCATTTAATTATTTACTGTATTTATTTATTTTTTTTATGTGATATTAAAAGAAATTAATTCTAGGACCGCCCTCCCCCCCTCTCCATCCTTATGGGAAAATTTTCATTCGGCTCTTAATAGCAGGTACTTTGTATATACAGTACTGTATGAGCTTAAAATTGTTGACGGAAGGATGAAGATTTCAGTACGAAAGTCCGCGTTAATGTTGGAAAACTCAATAAAATGTCAGATCTTTACAACACATTTCATTAAGGGGCTTTAGGAGGTAAAGCTATTTGTGTGTTTTTGCACGTCACGGTATCGCTGTGCACGGTAAACTTCTGCGAATGTAAATTTGTGAGTTAAGAAACGTTTTCCTCTCACAATTATCGTTCAACGATTATTTCTTTATATTTTCCTCAGATCTATTCTTTAAGCAAAAAACATTAACTTTTAACATCTCGAAAGCAGAGTTATTTCATATTAACACCTCCTTGCATCAAATTCTAAGTTGTTTTCTCTTATTCTGTAAGCAAAAACTTTAACGCCAAAGCGTTAAAATTTGGTGTTAAAAATTAATGTCATGTCCAAGGGCGGGGGGGGGTGCCTTTAATATTTTAAAGCCGTATTTAATGCATCAAAATGGCGTCTTTAACCTAAAAAAAAAAAAAAATTTCTTTGAGTTTTATTGGTGTAGGTCGAGGGTCCGGTGGACAGCTCGACTATGCTCCGGAAAGGCTGGAGATCCTGGGTTCGATTCCCGGGGGCCATGGGATGTTTGGCCTCGTCAATAAAAAACACTCACAGTCTTGTTAAATATATCTATAACTTCTTAAGTCCGAATCGAGGTATTTTGAATATTATTATCTTATTCAAATATATAGATCTCAAAAAATATTTAGCTAAAAAGTAAGGGTTTTGACAGCTTTGAGATAAAGAAACATGTTAACGTCATTTTAGATTAATTGATTAATTTATTTCGACCTGCTTAGAGGCGCCAGTCCTCGGTGGCTAGGTCCAACAAACACATTACAAATTCAAATACAATAACAAATACAAAAGGAAAAAAAAATATAAATATATGTTCTTTCCTCCCACTTTGTTTACTCTCTTAAAACGAATTAGTAGAATTTTTACTTATTCAAATAGTAGGTAAGAAAATTACATCAAATTAGTCATTTTGAGTAGAATCTACTAATATATTTAGTAAATTTATTGTTTACTTTTAGATTAGTTGTTTTTCACTAATTCAAAAAGTAGTTCATTCAATTCCCGCTGTCTGAGAAGCCAACATGGCCGACCAGCTGTTTGATCGGTTCCTTAATAAAGACATTTTTGGCAATATAAGGCTTTATTTAAGTAATAATAATACAAATAAATAATAAAATTGAGATAACTTGTATTTTTTGTTAAAAATTGCAGGAAATATATGTTAAGTCAAAACAAATAGATTCCAAATTTTTTTAAATTAATAAAATATTATTTTTTAAATAGTCAATTAAGAAATATTTTTACTTAAAATTTAGTAAATATATTTCTTGATATAACGATAATTAGTTTTATTAAGTTTATTTAGAAATAAATTGCTGGGAAGGAATGTAGTAACATTCAAGTAAAAAACATTGTTAACACCAGCGACATACTTATATACCAAATAACAGAGAAGTAAGAGAAAGTCAAGTTTAAGTGGTTTCGGCTAGAACTCGAGTCAGTAAACACAAGTTAGGTCCCGGTGTCATCGCACCTTTTTTCATATATCTTAAACGTTTCTTTTTTTTGGTCAGTATTTTTTAAAAATTCACTTTTTCAATTAGTAAGTAATAATTTTTACTAATTGAAAAAGTGGATATCTTTTTTTTCGGTGTTTTTTTTTTTTCTTTTTTAAAAAAATATTTTTTTTTTTTTAATTGTGTTTTTTTTTTTTTTTTTTTTTTGAGGAAGAGGATAGTTTTGTTTTTTTTTGTTTTTTTTTATATTATATTGTTAAATAAAAAAAAAAAAATAATGATGGTGCGAGGGGGGAAAAATAAAAAAGAAAAACAGATATCTTCATAAGGAGCATTAACACCTGGTGCTAAAAAAGGAAAATCTTAACGTCGCTGTTAAAACCTGTTTTAGAGAATAGCTATTTTAACGCTGGTGTTATTACTTTACTTTTACCCAATTTTATTAACGTCTGTTCTTAGAGATATGACCTAAAAAAGAAAATATTGGCTCGGTTTTAAATAATAATAGAAATTATATTACCAACTTGATGCATATGGAAATAAAAATAAAAAAATCCCTAAAAAAATAAAATCATCATCATCATTGTTATTATTATTATTAATATTTTCAATTTATAAAACAGAATAGAATTAATGATTGGGTTCGTTTTTTATTCTTTTTTTTTTTTTTTTTTTTGGAATATAAACTCTATTTATGAAAAGAAATAAAAATAAAATATAAATTTTAACTGCCTATAATAAATATGAAAAATCGTCGTTCAAACTTGAAAGGGTTGATCATCTAAAAAGCACCAAAAAAAAAAAAGGATTCTTTAAATGCATTAAATAAAAATGGTTAGAAAACTTTCCAACTCCTTAGAAATTAAAAAGAATATTTATTTAGAATTTATTAAAATTTTAATATTTTCAATTTATATAGATTTTGCCTCTTCGGTATTCCATATTAGCCGACTCGCCATTTTAAACAATGATGGCAACAATGACAACAAGCTCATGGTGAAAATCAGTTTGCGAGAACAAATTCAACTTCCCTATAGGAATTTACAACAGCTTTTTACCAAATAAGTCATTACAATAAGTACACAGAGTTTCACAAACTCTTACTTTGGAGAGATGGGTTAAAAAATAATTCCTCACGAATGTGTTTATTAAAGCTTTTGTGGTTTGAAATATTATTATTAGGGGAATTTTTAATGATAGACCACATTTTTGTATCAAATATTTATTAAAACTGTACAACGTTTTGACTGCTTATTCTACAGCCGTTATCAAGTACTGTGCACTTGCTCCGACTTAAGTGAACCAACTGTCATGTCCGTTACGTGCCTTTTTATATACAGCGACGTTAGCGCCATCTGTCGGCATTTCTGTTAAGTTAGATTCAAATTTTCCCGCTATTTTCATTCATTT
>JAKCPI010021052.1:0-57186 GCA_023213315.1 Euborellia annulipes
TATTTTTTCAAACAAACCAAAATATATTGAGGTGCGGACATGAAAGCCAAAAGTACAAGAAAAATATATTAATCTTTAGCTTTATTATTCCCGGCCGAAACGTCGACGAGCGTGTAAAATAAAGCTAAAGATAAATATATTTTTCTTTATTGCTTTTGGCTGCCTTGAATATCCTCACTACTTATTATATATTCAGCCACTAAACCTAAATATAGTTTTAAGTACAATGCATTTTAAATAATTAATTTAAGTAATTCTCCTGGAAAGAACTCAGATTATTATATTATTAAACAACGGTTATCGTATTGGGATCTTTAGCATTTCCCAATACTCTACCTGGAGGCTTAAAATTCGAACTAGGGATTGTAGGATAAACCTTCATATGTTTAACGTGATATAAGGGACAAGAACATTTTTAAACATCTGATATAATTGTATTATTTAAAAAAAAAAAGTTATAACCCACGTGTAAACATTATTGTTGGATTAATAAATAATACATACATACACTAATATATTCACAAATATGAAATTTTCTCCTTATAAAAAAATAAAAGCAATGTGTATCTACTTTGTGTTTATAGGTGCAAAAAAAGTCATGCATCTAAGCATGAAACAGTTCGATTTCATTCTTTTCCAAAAAAAAGACAGTATAGTGAAAATTATAAATAATTTTATTGTAGAAGAATCAATCTATCAGATTTAGAAGCCTTCTTTTACCTTTTTCTCTCTATCTTTTCTCTTGTTTTTCTCCAAAACAATTGTGCTCCAGCAAAGGCCTCTCATATCGTATTTTTTTAAAAGCTGATTTATGTGGTGCACCCCAAACACATTTTTTGTTATTATTATTATAAAATTTGTACAGTTTTATTCTCCTAGATGTATTTCTTGGAGCATTTTATTTTGAATAATATAAAATTTTATAAAAATCAGAGCCCTTGGGGGGGGCCAACCCCCTCCCCCCCCCCCCCCCATGACGCCACTGCATGTTCTTCTCGTAAACTTGTTGTTTGTAAACAGAAAAGTCACATGCAGCCAGGAAGAAAATAAAAACAAAAGGAGAAGCATCTTCTTATTGATAAATAGGAGAAAAAACCAGCGCCTCTTTATCCACCATCACACAACTATTTATACACACAACTTCTCTTTATATATATAATTCTTCTGTACGTGTGTATGTGACTGAACTCCTCCTAAACGATTGAACCAATTATGATGAAATTTTCTTGTGTGCGTTTGTGAGAGGTCCCGGACAGGTTTTGTTTTACAACAACAATAAGTTAATGAGTAATTACACCGGTAAAATAAGAAAAAATAAAAAATTAGGAGAAAGGGTTGCCATGGTAACAAAATATAAATATTTACCTATGTTTACGATTTTTTTTTATTTATTTACATTTTGAATTCTAAAATATCGGCGTAAATTTTTTGTTTATGTATCGGGAGAGTCCCGGGAAGGATATGATTCACAAAAAATCTTAAGTTCATGAATAATTAACCGTTAAAATAATCTATATATTATAAAAATGAATTGGGAAAAATGTTTGTATGTACCGGTATGTATATAAGTATGCGAGCAAGGGGGTCCAGGGGGCGCAGCCCCCTGGCTAGACGGAAGCCCGCCGAAGGCGGGGCTTTCCGTCTAGTATAATATAAAGTCTTATATGGCCTGAGTTGCCGAACATACTGTGTAAATGTGTGTGTGAATGAGAAAAAAAAGTGTGAGTGTTAAAAAAAAAAATTAATTATTGACGATGCTGGACGGGTGAGTTTATCTTGTTTAATTCTAAGATTCTTCCTTTTCTCGGTCGGTTCTCTAGATGAACAGTGAGTTTTAATTTAAAAATAATTTAATTTTAAAACTCACACTTCAACCAAAGAGCCGACCGAGAAAAGAAACATCTTAGAATTAAACAAGATAATTAATTAATACATTTATCATTAACTCCAACTTTTTTGTACCATTTGCAATAACTTCCAAAGATATCTCGAAACTTCTCAGTTATACGAAAGTGTTCTCTTGGGAGTCACTTCTTTTGAACGTTCATCATGTTCCCACGGTATGTACATCGCAGAATCGTTTCTTTTGCTGTTGTTCAATTGTTGGGGTCCGGTTAACGTTTGATAATTTTACCGCCCCTCCCGGCATTGACTTGATTGTTTATAGCTTAGAAATTTTGATAACAATTGTATTTTTTTTTTTTATAAAAACACTCACACTTTTTTCTCATTCACGCAGTCATTTCGGCAAATTAGGCTATGTAAGACTTTGACGATAACCGTTATTATTTATAATATCTATTGGGGGTCCCGGCATTCTTATTTAAGACATTTGGTATCCAAATAAAATCATCAGACTGCCTGGGATGCGAACCCGCAACCCTAGGTATAGAACGTTAGCGCGCTACCCCCTACACCAAGCCCGAGGACAGCAATTGTATTTAAACATCTTCTTAAATTGATAGAATTTCTTGAGTTGAATGGCTCTTGATATTCAAATTGGATAAAAGAACCGGGAAACAGCAGCCAGGATAAATAAAAAATTTTATATTTCTTTGCCGACGTTTTGGGTGCTAGTACTTAAGTAACCTGTACTAAATTTTGACAATTTTGCTTGCCCAGAGGATGAGTGCGACCAGCACCCGAAACGTCGGCAAAGAAATATAAAATTTTGTAATTATCCTGGCTGCTGTTTCCCGGGAAGGCTTCCGTTCTTTTATCCAATCATCTTCTTAAATATTTATAACCTCTCGTCCATAAAAAGTCGTAAAAACCCGGGATTAAAAATATTTTCTCGTCTATCATTTTACTAGTGAGAATGGAATATTTGCTGACAAAGAGTCTTCTTATAGGCGGCCTGTCCGCAGACAATAGAGTCGTCTCTATCGAAGACGTTTCGCCTTAATTTTATTATCCTCTAAACATCTAAATCCTTTTACATGACGTTTTGTTGGAATATATTGTATTTTCTTTTTCTTTTTTTAGGTCTCCATTCTCAGGCCAATTAGATTACCATGAACGTAAATGTGATTTATTAAAACTCAGCCTCCAAATGGCCACCTGCGCTCAAAGGGATCGTTTTGCTGAACGTCCCCTTGAAGAGATTCGTTCGTGTTGTGGCGATATTGCGAAATTAGCGGATAGCATCATCCAGGATATCGATGATCCTTTGTTATTACAACCGGCATCGTTGGATTTGGCCACTTTGAAAAAACGAGCAGGAGATGATTTGGTATATTTAGTTTTTTATTTTCTACCTTATTTGCATTTGCCGGTTGCTTTTCCTCTAACAATGCACAGAAACGAGATTAGAGTAACCAAAACCAATTAGGCAACTCGCGAGGGAGGAAGGGCCAACCAATTCACAATTCTAAATCTTCTCTTAGATTAATTTTTCTATTAAATTGTTTTTTCAAGAGTAATTTTTTCCTTTTTTCTTTTACCGTTGCGTTCTCTGGATGCAATTCCGGAGGGATTGGACATCCAATCATGCGCTGCTTGTTTACTATGATCTTTCTGTTATTCACTATATCGCCATTTATCCTGGAATTAATTTAATTATTTTGAATTTCATTAAGATCGGATAAGAAATAAAAATAAATGTGCATTGCCTACAAACACAGCCTTTTATATATATATATGGACCCTGTTACGCTTTAGTGTGTCAAGCGCCACCTACCGAGTTTTGAGAAAATTAACTTTAAAGTTTTTTGTTTTCATTGGATTATATACTTGTATAAATTTTTTTGTCAATTGTGCAAGTAACATTAAATATAAATTTTCTTAAGAGTATAGGTATGAATATTTTTTATTATAGATGGGCCATCGTATTTATTTATCATTTTCACTAAATAAATACGATGGCCCACATCGCCAGGGCATATGATACATAAATTTACATGTCTTATTGACCCACTCCGGGATTTTTAACGATTTTGAAGGACTGAAGATGGGTAAATAAAATTCACCCGAAACGTCTCATTGAATTCTATTAAATCGGAGGCTTTTGTTTTTGGCTGCACCTTCTCCTTCTCCTGTCTATAGAAAAACAGCCACTGACTTCATTGATTTATTTTTTATTAAGACAATTTTTATTTAGGTCTTTTTCGGCATCTAAGGCCATTTAGACCCCATTCCTATTTTTTTCAAATGAAATAAATTTTTATCGCTTGGGACGGGAAGCGAACCCGGGACCTCCTCGTAAATTTATAAATTATTAAAGAATTATATATATCATGTGTTGGTCCATGAGGTAATTATGAAAAACATATAACCAAGTATTTATTAATTTAAATAAGCGAAAAATGTAGGTACCGCCGGGAGTTGCACCACGGATCTTGTCGATTTACGCTCAACACGCCCTACTGTTGGACCACAGTACGCACTCGCTTATTTAAATTATGATAGATCGCTGATTTCAGTCTACTAGAGAAACGCCGCTCAAATCAAGCGTTCAGATTTCTCCGCTACTGAGGCGCGATCTAGATGGACGTTTTGAGAAATTAACTCAATTATGCAATTAATAAATAAAGAATTATATATATCATGTGTTGGTCCATGTGTTATATGTTTTTTATAAATTATTGTCAAAACTCTTAATAGGATTGGATACAGGGATGGGCAAAATTCTTTAAGAAGGATTAACGAGCCGATCTTAGATACAGAGATCAAATATGATTTCGATCCAAATCTTTAAATCCCCCCCCCCCTTTTCGATTTGGTTTGCGATCCAGATCCAAGATCCTTTACAAAAAAAGAATTCTGATCCAAATCCGAAAATCCTGGATTGGATCACATCTTCTGAATAATTTCACAAAAACAACTTTTTGTTTTCATTTTAATATAAAAATAGAATTTATTTAAGGTACAGGAAATCTCCAATGAGCAACGCAGCTAGTTGTTTTTCAATTTTTATTTAAATGTAAAGTGCCAGGGCCAACGTTTCGGTCGCATATAGGACCATCATCAGGGCCAACTAATGATGGTCCTATATGCGACCGAAACGTTGGCCCTGGCACTTTACATTTAAATAAAAATTGAAAAAACAACTAGCTGCGTTGCTCATTGGGGATTTCCTGAACCTTAAATAAATCGTATTATCAGCTATACACCTCAATTAAATAAAAATAGAAGAGGAAATTTGAAGGTTTCATTAAAGCTCGAAGAATGCGAAAAATTCAAGCTACCATATTCATTTAATTATGAAATTTAACTTAAACTATTTTGTATGTTAATGTATCTATTATTCTACGACTATGTTATTTTCAGTGGATATGAATTGAATTTTCGGCTCAAGGTGAATAGGAACGAACAAACTTGGTTCGCCCCGATATTTATTTGGCTTGTTATTAGAATATCTTTAACCCTGCGATCCCAATTCGCCCAGCGATTTTCTTGGATACTAATTAATTTTTTTTCTTTTCTTCCAAACAGGGATTTTTCATCTTCCCATCGTTTCATGGCGCCCATCAAATAGGCGAATTGAAATACTCTTCACCAGCGCATCAATGTGGCAAAATCGAGAACGGCGATGAAATAGTGCAAGTTAATTACCAAACAGTCGTATGTATATCAAGGGGGCAGGCAAATGGAGCTGCCTAATTCTAACCTCTCAGCAATTTTGTTTAAAATAAATAATTACAATTTTTTAGGTAGGTTGGCAAACGAAAAAGGTTTATGCCCTGTTTGAGGAGAGCCCCACGGATGTTCTAGTGACGTTAAAAAAACGTCCGAGACATACTAAAGTTTATGGACAAATTTATATGAAACCATATCGATTGCCAAGCAAGAAACGCGCAGCGCCATTTACACGATGGCATGACAATTTACCATCTCCAAGGCCCGAATTGCTCACCATCCCGGACTTTGAGATGCCTTTACCTAAGTAATTATTTCTATTTTAAGTTGGCGATTATTTTGTTGTTAACTAAAACTGAATTGTTTTAGGAGCAATGTTAAAAAGCCGATAGAAACAGTTCGCATCAAAACAAATTCGCCTGGTCAGGTGGCATCGCCAAATGAAACGATATCAATACCGAAAGTTGTTACCCCAACGGAGCCGCCAGAAAGTTCCTCAGAGGATGACGATGATGACGATTCCATGGCACCCGAGGATTTAGACGTCGATGGCCACGCCTCGCCAACGAGTATGCGTTTGATACCATCGAAACCAAGGTCGACTGTCCAAAGGAGAGCGACTGTAACTGGAGCGAGTCCTACTAGTAAACGAGCACCTATCAATATTGAACGGGTTTGTTTCTTCTTTCTTCTTCCTTAATAACAAACAATTACAATCGTTTTGGTCACTGTAACAAAAATTTGTTTCTTGGTTATTATTATTAAAATCACACAAAAATGGTTAAATATTTAATAGTCAAATACTCTGATGAATGATAAATTAATTTATAAATGGTGGGTGTGTAACGTGAAATTTGACAGCCTGATCACCTGCCTGTGCATTATGATGATGATAAAAAAGCTTTACATAATTCTGAACTTTTGTATATAAATTAGGAATATCATGATTATTCTTCTTGATTTTGAAAAAAGTTCTCCCAGGGTTTGACTTTAAAAACTCGTATTCAAATAACGTATTATAACATCCGTGAACGTCTCTCTTGTGAGGTAACCTGACCTACTCGTTGAAATTTTCATTTCCTTTTATGCACTCTATTCGAACGTGGCAAATAGAATTTTTGTTTACTGAACCATTCAACTTAAAGTTTACCAAACTGACGTATTATTAATTAAAGGAGATATGGAGGCAGAGGCAGCCAAAAAGAAAATTCTCTGAATGCTTTACCAATCACAGAGATAGCGAAACGCTCCGTAGAACGTTTATAAGAACATAAAAAAAAACCAAAACAATATCGGTAAATATTGTCGCGGAATGAAATTACACCAATATTTATGAAAGTTTTCCCATTATGGTACCAAAAAAATTTGTATTTGGCTGCCTGGGACAACTTTTTACACACAAATAAAGTAAAATGAGTGTTACATTATGGTTTGATATGCAAAAGTTCCCGAGTTATATCATTTTGAAATCCCCCCCCCCCCACCCCCTACATGCCCGAACATCTTTTATATTAAAGAAACACCTGATCAATTCTCGAAGGTTTACTTTGAAGCTTACAAGGTGGACGTGCACATTTTTTAAATTAATTTTAAACAATTATTTTTCAGAAATTTTTATTAACTGATAACTGATTGCAATGTACAGTTTCGGTCATCTAGTGAGACCATCATCAGGCCTGGAAGATATATATATATATATATTTTTTTTATTTGGCTTCTTGGCCATCCCATTTTATATAAATATATAAAAACATACAAAATATATACAGTACATATAAAGAAACATTATCAAATACATGCATATCAGAAAAACATCTGGAATATTAATATATAAATATACTTTAAAACACAGGACACAATGTAAAATGTAATGTCCTGTGTTTTAAAGTATATTTTATATATATTCCAAGCCTGATGATGGTCTCGCTAGATGACCGAAACTTTACATTGCAATCAGTTGTCAGCTAATAAAAATTTCTGAAAAATAATTGTTTAAAATTATTTAAAAAATCTGCACGTCCAACTTACAAGCTTCAAAGTAAGCCTTCGAGAATTGATCAAATTCTTTTTAAAGATTTCATTTCTTATAATTCTGTTTTTTTTTTCTAAATTAATATTATTAAGAATTAAATATTTTTTTATTTTATTAACAAAGGTTTTTTTTTTTTTTTGTTTAATAATAAAAAATAAGGTAGAGTTGTTTGAATTTTTTTCAATCAACGCTCACCTCTGCCTAATATTTTCATATATACATAGCACCCCCCCCCCCCCGTGCTTTTGAATGTATCTGAACAATCATCTGGCATTAAATTTACTCTCTTTTATTTGAACTCAAAAATGAGAATATTTCAATATTAAATAAGACATATTATTAGAATCCCTTTTTTTTGCTCTCTTCTTTTATTAACACTTTTTCTTTTTATTTTTTTTTTAGTTTTGGGAAGAAATCCGACGTGAACGTAAATGGGCTGATTCAAATGATACACGCAACAACACCGACACTTTATATCAATTGCGTGACAAATCAGCGAGTTATGGAAATGGATTATCTCTTCCGACGTGTGATGGCTCGGCAGTGACGAGGCCAACTACCTGTTTAGGAATTGAGAACGCCTCAACGACCAACAACAACAACAACAACACATCAGCAAATAAAAATAAAAAGAAAATCCATATCAATGAAGACCAGAATAAAATCGTCCCGCCGCCGATCGAAGCCACTCATAAAGAGAATAATGAAGCATTGACAAAACGTTCCGAGATTTTCATGAATGTCGCTGAGATTAGAAAAGAGAAAGATGAAAATCGAACGTCAAATATTTTAACAGAGCAGAATATAAATGTGAAAGAATTAAAAGAGATTTTTGGCAAAGGAGATCAACAACAAAAAGGAGCTGATGCAACCGAAGATGAAGAAACTCTAACGTTAAGGACGCATTCGTCTAAAGAAAGAGGCAAATTGGATAAAAGCCAAAGCACGCCTGTCTATGATATGAACGAAGAGAAAACTCTATATGACTGGACGAAAAACAAAAACAGTATAGCTGAGGAGAAATCGGACTCGCCCAACACGCCGAACACGCCCACGCCAAAGCCTCAAATCCCGACGGTGAAAATCAGCCCTCCCGAGACAACCAAAGTCAGTTACACGTCGCTAATTGCCAAAACGTTAGGCAGGGCGTCGTCGTCGAATTGCGCGTCTCAGCCAAGTCCGAAAACGTTACGAAAAGTCAACGCTCTTCTAGCAAAAAAACGAAACGTTTCGGTCTCAGATTTATCCCCGGCTGATTGTGAAGGGTGGCTGTCGCATCGGTGTCGCTCTGGCGGCAACAGCGTGGCACGATGGCCTCGTTCTTGGTTCGTCCTGCGCGGCTCTGCATTTTACGGGTTCAAAACGGTCAACTCAACCAAAGCCGATTTTATGATCTGCCTGCCAGGCTTCACCGTTTCACAAGCAGAAGAAGTGAAATCACGAAAATTCGCTTTCAAAATCTACCACACGGGAACTGTATTTTATTTCGCAGCCGAAAATGAAACGGAATTGAATACGTGGCTGTCGGGACTCACAGCGGCAACAATCAAACAAGAAATCCCCTCGAAATCATTGAAAGATGCACAAGAGACGGCGTTTTTCAGCGAAACCGATTCTGATAACGAAGAGAATAACGCCGAAACGTGCTTCCCTAGTCCTAAACTAAAGAAATTCGCATTCCTCGGCCAAGACAAATCAAATTCGCATAACAGTGATGCCCAAAAGAAGTTCGGCTCTTTAAAGAAATTACGAAACAATAGTAATAGTAGTTCACCAAGCGGCGGCAGCGGAGGTGGAGGCTCGAGTTTGGATAGGAAATATCTTCGTTTCTTGAGCAGTAAACAAAACGTGCCTGTGCCAACGGCGCAATATCGAAGCTATCGACGCGTCACCCCGAAAGCGGCGCCGCCTAATCCCTCGTCACGTTCCTCGCATTTCTATTTAAGCTCGGAGAATTTGAATGAAGATGAGCCGCCGCCAGCACCGCCGCCCCCGCCGCCTCCTCTGCCGCTACCGACAATTCGTGACCCGTATGTGCGCCGTGCAAGCGATACAAGCGGAGAAGCCGCCGCCGCCGCCGCTGACAATAAACCGATACGCCATTTAAAAGCCGTCGACCGGCACATTCACGCTTCAAACCCTTCGCTACAATTGCCAAATAATCTTCTCGATTATCGATTAACGGAAGAGAGATTACGTGAATTTGGAATCCGTCGTAATCGGATACAACGCGAAGACACGTCCGGTTTTGTTACCTTGGAAGCTTTTATGCTATCAAGACAAGAGGAAGAACGAAAACAACAGCAAAGGTTGCGCCCAATTCCACCTCCACCACCGCCACCAGTACAACAACAACAACAACAACATGCGGCGGCAGCGGCAGCAACACCTCAAACACCACCAAAGGGGAAACTCAAACAAAACGCATCAACGAATGCAAATATCCCTGTGAAGAGATCTGGATCTGGGAAAATGAAACACAATGAACTGCAAAACAATACGACCAACACCACCAGAGAATATAGGTAACTTGTATTCTTTGTTTTTTTTTTTTAACTAACTAGTTTATAAGTTTCATTAATTCCCAACACTTCAAATGACACATTAGTATCGAAGTGTTAATTTAATAAATGTTCAGGTCTATTCTCTAAGCAAAAACGCTAAAACAGCGTTAATTCATTTTAACACTTCCTTGCCTTAAATTGCAATTCTGTAAGCAAAAGCGTTAATAATTTAAAAATTAATGTCATGTCTAGGGGGTGTCTTTAATATTTTAACGCCGTATTTAATGCATAAAAATGGCGTCTTTAACCTAAAAAGTAGGGTTATGATTTTGACAGCTTTCAAATAGAAACAACATGTTAACGTTGCTGTTAAAACTTTGTTTTTTAACGCTGGTATCCTAGATTGAAAATAACAAATCAAGTTAGTAATGCGCATGCGCGAGAGGTTATCGAGGGGTCTAAAAACACGAACAAGCAGAAAACATTGCTAACTTCATATGAATCGGTAACACCTGGTGCTAAAAAATAAAATGTTAACATCGCTGTTAAAACTTTGTTTAGAGAATATCATTTTTTAACGCTGATGTTATTACTTTACTTTTTAATACACATTTGTTGATGTTACATTTTAACGTCTGTTTTTAGAAAATAGGCCTGATAAAGTGTTTAATTAATTGCTTAATTTTTTTCAATACTTTGAGGTTCTTTTTCTTCCTTCCCACTATAATTGATTTAGTTTTTATAACCCAATATTAATTTTTATTTTCCCTTTTTCCGCAGAGGCGGATCCCCAGAGAAGTTGTGGCTCGATTCGTTACGCCGCCACGATCAATCGAATATCCGAAGAGCAGCTGCGATTAGCGCCGCCACAAAATCAACAGAATCAACAAATAAATTAAAAAATGCAACGCAATATCAACCGCCACCAACACAAGCGGATGACAGTATGCGCTACGCATTTGAAATGCATCTTGATAACAATACTCCTAGCAATAATACGTCATCGAAATTACGTCAAATGTTAACACCATCATCGTCAACAACAACTGGTCAACGTACTCTATTAGGAAGTCCCAGATTACATCGGGCACTATTTCGTGAGAAAAAACCTGGAAAGGGTTCGTTAACAAGTGAATCAAGTACAAGTTCATTGGCGTCGCCGGCATCGCCGCCGTTTAGTCCGGATTGGGAACTCGAAGCAGCGCCTGGCTCTCCTTATAAAGTAAATATCATTTTAGAGTATACCATTTCCTAAACTTTTCAAAACTTATTATAATTAAATTATAGACCACATTTTGTTATTAATTATTTATTAAAAATATAAATACTGTACAACGTTTCGACTGCTTATTCAGCAGTCGTTTTCAAGTACTGTAAACAAATGAACTAACCTCTAACCCTATACAACGACGTTAGCGCCATCTACAGTCATTCCTATAAAGTTAGACACAAATTTCAGCGCCATCTACACTCATTCCCATGAAGTTAGACACAATCATCAAAGCAAGTGTTTACATAAAAAGCATGTTACAATAAGTTTTTTGAATTCGATTTTTTAAATTTAGTAAAAAACACAGAGAAATATTCTGAATAGTTGATTTTATCTATGAAATATGTTCTAATGAACAAAAAACTATTGAATTTATTCAATTTCATTATATCATAATCAGAGCAACTAAAACATAATTTAATACATTTTACATATATAAAAATAAACTATCAAAAAAAAAAACATCATACGAAAGGAACTTGGATCAATATAAATAAATATTTTTCAAAAAATGTATTTAAATGTCACTTTTAATATTTATTTAAAAAATTTTTAAAAATAAATACGATGACATCAAAAATATTTTGATAAAATCAATCTAAATAACATTATGTATTATTTGCCATTGATTATTACAATTTTTTAATAATGTCTGTATAGCTGATTGAAGCTTTGGCATTTATAATTGATTGAATTGTTGAAATTTTTTATTATAAAAAGTGATTCCTTAAATTTCCTTTTAAATGGTTCAACTTCATTAATCATAATACATGGATTATTAAAATCCCATTGATTTTTTGTTTCTATATAATGTTGAGATAGGGCACTAACAGGAGATAACTTGCAACATGAAGATGCATGTTCTCGTATTCTCACTCCAAGCAGCTAATAGTTTTTTGTTCATTAGAACATATTTCATAGATAAAATCAACTTTTCAGAATATTTCTCTGTGTTTTTTTACTAAATTTAAAAAATCAAATTCAAAAAACTTATTATAACATGCTTTTTATGTAAATACTTGCTTTGATGATTGTGTCTAACTTCATGGGAATGAGTGTAGATGGCGGTGAAGTTTCTGTCTAACTTTATAGGTCCAGTTTCACCAAAATGATATGCAGTCTTGGCATTCTTTTTACACGATTCACATTCAATTCTGTTTATACCTGTCCTGATCTCTTAAACAATTTCAATAAAAAAACTCTTGATTTATTATTACAAATTGTATAAATTGGTTTTTTTTAATTCTAAAAGCCAGGTTGATCAGTGGCGTAACGTTTTTTAGCTAGGCCCCCCCCCCGCAATCTTTTTTTCGGGCCCCATTATTAAAGGGAATAATTTACAAGTAAAAACCATGAAGTTTGTTTTTTTTTATTTTTTAATGTTTTTTTTCTACATCACAAAAAATGAAGCCATTAAGTAGGAAGAAAACTCTTTATACATTAAAAAAAAAATCGATTTTCTCTTCAGGGGCGTACCGAGACAGTTGGGGGCCTGGGGCTTCACTAAAAGCGGGGACCTATATACATTTTGTACCAGAGGGGTATATTGAATTTTTTCGAGAGCCCCCCCCCCCCCCTTCCCGAACTCATTTTAATATACCCTCTTCTATTCACAAAAATATTTTTAAAATACCGGTATATCCCTGAACCCCGAGGGTCCGGGCCCTCTCAAAGACAAATATTTGGGGGCTCAGGGCTCGGGGCCTAGGGCGGACCCCCCCCCCCCCCTCGGTAAGCCTAGAGTTTTTTAGCCCGGCCCGCGCATCGCGAGGTTTGCGGGGGTGTACGTTATGCCACTGAGTTTGATTTTATTCATTTTCAAAATGTTTTTAATCATAAATGAAAGCCCTTTGGCATAAGGCAATGAACCATGGAAAATGGTACAAAATATTATTATTAAATTATTCTATTAATATACCTTAATATCCAATTAACATTTTTCTCATTCAACAAATAATAATTAATACAAAATGTGGTCTATAATAATAATAATATAAACCACAAAAGCTTTAATAAATTCATTTTTATTATGTTTTTTTCTAATTGCAAATGCATTTGTTGCAGACGAATTTGCCAACCATGGGCGTGTCGATGCTTGGCAAGAAGCCCTCGAATGTGAACGCGAGCAGCTCTTTGCGTCGAGCTGTGCCTTCCCATGTGCCACATTCACCGTCACCTAGCATGTCCTCGCCGCCACCAGATTATCCAGGTCTTGAATATCCACCAGTTTTTGAGCCTGAAACTTATACGTTAACTGACGCAGCTAGTAATATGATTCGCGCTCGAAACGGTTCTACTACTTCATAATTTAAAGGCTTTCTTTGAGATGCATTATACAAATTTTAGACGATTGATTTATTAGTGAAGACTCACGAAAAATAATAATAATTCAGAATTATTTCTTTTTACAAAGATCATTAAGCATTCCTTGGCGGGGTGGGGGTAAAAATAAGGAAGCCTCCTCTCTTGTGCTAAGGGGTAGAGATTCGCTTCACGTCCCGAGCAATGAGATTTTTCTAAATTCTATTGGTTCAGAAGCTCTAAAAAAAAATAATAATAAAACTCAAGCCTCCTACACTTGCTTCCGCTTTTGCTAACAATTGTATCAAGTATATTAGTTTCGAGCCCGGAATTCTTTCTTTTTCTCTTTATCTCAAACTTTGACTGCAGCCTATTACCTGACCTGTGATTGTTATTTGGAACCACCTTGATCAACATCGCATCACTCCATGACAGAAATTTCCACCATCCATTTCCCTCTTTTAAAAATATTTTACCTTTTCATTTTTAATTAATTCCGGGACGAGATATATCTTCAAGTTTTCTTAAATTTGCAACAGCTACACTCTTTGACTCAGGATTTTCGGTGTGATAATTAAATTTTTTTTAATTCAAGAAACAGCTCAAGCAAATTTTCTCAATTCTCTTTACTTTGAAGTTTGCAAGGTGAGACTTTTAAATAATTTTAAACAATTATTTAAAAGTCTCCACGTTCACCTTGAAAACTTCAAAGTAAGCCTTCGAGAATTAAGAAAATTTTTTAAATATCTTGATGTTTTATGACTGTGGGGATTTACTCAGGATTCTCAGGGACTTGGCTTGCAGCCAGGAGATTAAATCGCCAATCACGACCTTCACCAGGGCAAAATATGTATAATTGACAATATTTGCCCTGATAAAGGTCGTGACCGAAACGTCGGCAAATGAAAATTAAATAAAAGATCTTTTATTTAATCTCCTGGCTGCGAATTCTGAGTTTTTTAAAGTGAAACTTTTATTTTATCCCCTCAAATTTTTTGGCTCTTCTATCAGCATGTCGCGTTACAAGCCGTGACGACAAGGCCGTGACGCTACAAGCCATCACGTCACAAGCCGTGACGACAAAAATAGGAAAGTTGAAATTTAATATATATGACGAATTATAAAAAATAATTGTGAGATTTAATTTTTCAATTTTCAAATTGGCCCTCGGGGCTTGGAGTAGTTGGTAGCACGCCTACATGTACCTTCTATACGGAACGTCGCGGGTTCGGACCCCAGGCAGTCCGATGATTTTATTTAAGGCATTTGGATACCAAATCCGAAAAAAGTTTCACTTGCATCGTGGTTTTATAAAACCACACAACGATTTTAATATCTATTTGATTTTTACTTTCTCGTACCTTATATATGAAATATATAGGAGAGAAAGTATTGCGATCATGTCAAAAATTCGATGTCGAGATTTTGATGGATATACATGTTTTGAGGTCCCCTGAGTCCAAAAAAGTGGGTCCCGCAAATTGGTCTGTGTGTGTGTGTGTGTGTGTGCGTGCGTGTGTGTGCGGGGTGTGTGTGTGTGTGTGTGTGGACAGATTTTTAGCATGAAGGAGTTGAGCTACCGGATTGAAATTTTATATTTAACTTAGGTACCTTTGAAGAATCTCAAAATAAGCTTTTGAACAAAATCGGCCAAAAAGTACTAGTACTTTACTGATGTACTTTTTCAGTTTTTTTTCGATTTTCTCAAAATTCCCTCCAAGGATTTTTTTTAAAATTCAAAAATCAATTATTTTTTAGATGCTCTTTAAAATGTATATTCTCATTTTGCCGTTGAAATCTTCTGAAGACCACTTTACTCTTGTTCTTCATAGGAAAGATAGAAATGGTTGCCATGGTAACGGAATTTAAATCTTTTTCTTTTTATTAGATTAAAAATCAATTATTATTTAAATTCCCATTTATTTTTATTTTATTTCTGCCTGTAATTGTTTCGGAGAAAACATATATATCTCTCTCTCTCTCACTTGCAAACATTATCGCCTGTCTCTCCGCCTTCTCTCATAGGCCTAATGTTAATTTCCTATAGGGATTTGTATGTTAATTTCGATTCAAAAGGGGGTCCCCTTTGGAACTTTTTACGCATTTAAAAATTTTTTTTCCAATTCTTATGAAATTTTGTATTTATTTACGATTCTATATTGTGTATAAAATGTCCAAATATGAGAATAAAATTTTGAAAAATAACCATAGTTTATTTCAAGCAGTCAACATTTAAAATGCAAGTTTGAAACTAAGGTGCTATGGGAAACTAAATATATCTCGACACAAAAAATCTGGTGTGACCAGCACGGTGCGCAACTTTCTCTTACCGAAGGGTAAGAGAAAGTTGTGTGCTGTGCGCCAGTCACACCAGATTTTTTAGGACAAATGGTATGCATTATCGTTTGTCATATGGAAAATAAATTAAAAAAAGATAATCTATGTATAATAAACAACGGTACAATATATATAAGAATGTATGTTGAATATGTATATGAGAAATTATTTAAAACTTTTTGTGTAACTTGTCCTGAAGATGATAATTCGAAAACGATAATGCATTCCGTTTTACCTGAAAAAATTAAATAAATATTTAAATTAAAAATAATTATATTTTTTAAATTAATCATCACTTGACCGTCGACATGTGACGACTAGTGTAATTTAAGAAAACTTGATTTATCTTTTCTACTTAAAAATTCCGCCTCAATCAGTTCATATTTTTGACGCGTGTCACTTTTGAAATACGAAAAAAAAAGATGGCATTCAAAATAAACGTCTCATTAACTAGATACTGCAAAAAATTCCCCCCCCCCTATCACTAATTGTTGTAAGATTCAATAATGCACAGTTGCTTTGCTTTCACCGACTCTAGCAGCTGCCAGCTGCTTCCACATTTCACATTAATCGTCGTCAAGTCAACCCTCGAGCTTCCTTCTTCCCTCCAAGTCGAGCTTGGCTTACACTTCACGCCTCCTGCAAAAAAATAAACAAAAACAAATTGAAATTATGTTAGAATATAATTAAAAAATTGTTTATATAATTATAAGGTACAGACACAAATATCAGGGTCAATGCTAGCTAGTGTGTTCCCAAGGAATAAATGGTCATCTTGGGATGGAAAAGAAATAATTCTGAAATATCGGATTCTTGATCAGATTTACTCTCACACTCATCTTGCTTCTCTTTTCTCGTTTTATATATATTCTATGTCTATATATATATATATATATCAATCAAATCATTCTATTTTTTTTCAATTTGTATTGATATATGGGAATGATACGGAGACGTGATAAGGTTTCTAACAAACTCTTGATATTCAGAGGATTAATTGAAATTATTTCAATCTTTATGATTAGAGATATCCAGAAAACATTTTGAAATTTTATTTTTAATTTAGACCTCCCCCCACTCTGAGGTTTTCTCAAAATTCGCTCAAATTAAAATTCATAAATCACTTATTTTTTAGATTCTCTTTAAAATATATATTCCCAATTTGCCATTAAAATTGATTTACTCTTGAACTTGATAGGAAAGGTAATAAATTTTCCCATGTTTATAAATTTTATTGAATTCTAATATATCACGCGGAAACTAAATATATGTCGACACTGTGACTAGCACAGAACACAACTTTCTCTTAGCGACCGAGTCACACCAGATTTTTAATTTTTGCGGTGTTTTATTTTCTAAAGTAGTTCCTCCTGTTGCCAAAAGAATGCGTGCTAGTGAACAAGGGGAGGAAATCTAGGGCTGAGGGGAAGAGATATCCCTCCCTCCCTCCTTTGGACGCCCGTCATTTGAACAGCGCAAGGGCGGATCCAGAGGTGTTTCTCGGGGTGGGGGGTAATCTGGTGTGACTGGACGCACAGCACACTATTTTTTCTTAATTTCGGTAATTTAAGGCCGCATTCTATACTTGTTTGCCAGAATATAAATACAAATCAAACTTTTAAGTATTAATTTTTAAAATTTTACATTCAAAATAAATTTTTTTCCAAAAAAATAGTATTTTTTTTCAAATCTCGGGGGGGGGGGGGTAATTACCCCCCCCCCCTTGTATTCGCCCTTGGAACAGCGTCCTATTGAAAAGTACCGGAGCTCTGCCTGGGCAATACCAATAGAGTGAGTGCCAAAAAATAATTTCAATTAAATAATAAAATGAATACAACTTTCAATTGCCGAAGATAATGCCAAGTTGTGTGCTGTGCGCCAGATTTTTTAATTCTATAAGAAAGTGTGTGTGTGTGTGTGTCCCCATCTCCCCCCCCCCATTATCTTTTCTGAATATCTCTTATCACGATTAATATAATTTTAATTTATCTTCTAAACGAAAGTGTGATATTAAATAAAATTCTCATGCATTATTAACACTAACATTAGGCTAAGATAAAAAAAACAATCAGATATTATCCGAAATTAATCTCCCCATTGTTTTTTTTTTATTTAATAATTTTGACAATCATTGGGAAATGATAAATCCCAACAATCGTTTTTTTAAATAACAAACGAATCGTTAGATGAGAGAGAAAATATTATTTTTATAAATGAAAGAAAAAATTTTGTTTTGCTCAATATAGATTAGGATTTTAATATTTTTTTTTATATATACTCTCTGATTAATTAATAAATTGATTCTACACCCTTTTCTTGTACCGGCGTCGGTTCTAAACGAGTTGGCTGTGCTCGGGTTCGAATCCCAGGAATGCTTCATTTTTTTCAATTAATCAGAGAGGTGTGTATAATAAGTTGAAAGAAATTTATTTGCTTTACTAAATTAAAGTTAATATCGTCATCTTAGTATATCAACTACGACTTAAATTAGCTACTCGGGTAGTCTACACTAAAAACTTTTAAAGTGACGAGTGGCGAATAGAATTAATTTAAATAAACGTCTTTCATATATATATATTATTCTATGTGTATATCAATGATCGATTTAGGCCTAAATAAATCCCTTTTCTCGTTGACATATCTGCGTAGAGAGGAGTCAAAGAGAGGCAAAAAAA
The DNA here is from genome assembly GCA_023213315.1 of Euborellia annulipes. NCBI lineage: Eukaryota > Metazoa > Arthropoda > Insecta > Dermaptera > Anisolabididae > Euborellia > Euborellia annulipes. Next base: position 18,697 of record JAKCPI010021052.1, read on the forward strand.
TAAAAATATTTTGTCTCTGCGTGCCCACTGAGAGAGAGAGACTTTGAAATGAGATTATCTTTCTTCTTTTTTTTGTTTAACCAAATTTGATCGAATTTTCAAACAAAACAAAAAATTGCCACCCATCCATTCACGGTAAAGTTTTAAAGCAAGTATTTATGAATATTAAAAATAGCGTTTGTTTTTCCGTAGTAAAATAATTTTTACCTAACGGAGTCCAGGAGGCGAGGTCGCGTACGTCACTGATCTGATAAGCTGGGCCTTGGTAAAATTAGACTCGAGTTCGAATCCGGCTTGTCGCAAAAATTCAACCAAGTCAAGCGTCTATCTCTCCTGGGAATTGAATTCCCCCTCCAAGGGGCTTGAATCATTCCTCTTCTGGGCCCTTGTACATGTACAGTGAGAGCCACAATTAACTCCCCACGTGATAGCTAAAGCCCTAAGTTTTTTTTTTTTTTTTTTTAACTTAATTAAATGGCCGTCGGAAAAACCATTTGGCCAATGGCAAAGTAAGTGTGTTTCAGATATAGGAACCCAAGAAAAAAAAACAATTTTTTTAATCGGGACATAAATCTGACTTCTTATTCTCCGAGATCGCCTAGTGACTCTGCATCTCGGTAAATGTGCCCAAGTGATAGTATAAGGTATATAGTGAAATAATTTTAATGACCGAAAAGGAAAAACGTAAAATCTGGTAGAGATGATTTTATTTGCACCTTTTCGGTCATTAAAATTATTTCACCATACACCATATCCTATACCATATATTTAAGGCTATACCTATCAGGTGATGACTTAATTGTGGCGCTCACTGTACCCTGAGAAGCAAGCGCTACGCGCAGGGTACAAGCGCCAGTGTAGAGACACCCCACGACATTCAAATTATTAATAAACAAATGTTTAGATTCGAACTTAATATAATTTGATGCACTGAGGCAAGGGCGGATCCAGAGATGGGGGGGGGAATAATCTGGTGTGACTCGTCGCACAGCACACTATTTTTTCTTAATTTCGGTAAATTAAAGGTGCATTCTGTACTTGTTGGCCAGAATATAAATAGAAATCAAATTTTTAAATATTAATTTTTAGAATTTTACATTAAAAATAAATTTTTTTGTGAAAACAAATGTATTTTTTATCAAATCTCGGTGGGGGTAGATTAGCCCCCCTTGATATCCACCTATGCACTGAGGATGAAGTGGAGTCCGTTAGGCGGGAAAAAATAAATTATTTTACTTCGAGAAAACAAAACTTGGGTCCATTTTATTGAAATATCACAACTAATTTTTTTTTCATTAAATGTTTCTTAATGATTAATGGCTGGATTATTAAAATATGAGGATTTGTGATGTATTGGCAACCAAAATGAAAAATAAGAGATGATATTTTGTTGACGTTTCGAGATCCTAACACCTGTTTTGTTCTGAAGATGGCTGCAACCGGCACTCGAAACGTCAACAAAATACAATCACATCTTATTAATTAGAAATATGATTCCTTCCTGATTTCATACTATTTTTTTTATATTGATTTAAATGCCCGTTAGGAATTTCCCACCCCATTTGGGAGACTCTCGATGTCATCAATAAGAGAGCAAGCAGCACAATTGAATTTCGTAATTACGGCAAGTTGCTCGTGACAGACCGACTATTATGTATATATATATATAGATCAATTAGCTAGAAATAAATATGGATTGATAACGAACGAGCGGCGGCCTTCGAAGCGAGCGCCTTGACCGATAGGCAACCAAACATCTCTCCCTGTGCATCGTGTCGTCTAATAGACACGGCGCTCCCATCAATAATTTCATTTAAAAGTCTCTCTTATTAAAAAGGATCAATTTTCTCACTAGCGTCAATCTTATAAATGACACTTTCCAGTTGTTTTTATTTATTCTTTGTCTAATCATTCTGATATTATTTTTAAAATAACCATAAAAACTACTAGAAAGTGTAAAATAATAATAATATTCTGACCCGGATATGCTAGAGTATCCCGGGTTTTTTAATGCATAAATTCACAAAAAAAAAAAAAAAATTTTAAATTATTTTTATATAAATAGTTAGTTAGATAAATAAATAGATATAAAATTTTAAATCATATTCAAGTCCAAATATCACCTCACCCCTTGGCTTCATTAATTCTATACTCTTTTCTCTCTTATTGTCTTATCAATGCAAACACTCTCTATATTTTATATAAAATTTGCTCAAACTCAAAAGAATATAATGCATCTCATAAAAGCGAATTTGTTTATTGATATTAAAAAATTAAAACAAAAAAAAAAAGGGATTTTTTCTCCTGTATCGGGCATTAGTTGTTTTTTTTTTAGGGGAATTAAATTAAATTAAAAAAAAGAGAGGGAGAGAGCCTCTCTGCCTTTGATATCAAGTTCAAAATAAAAATAGGCTTAAAATAAAAAAAAAAAAGGCCTAAAAATATTGCCAAGTGCCAATCTTATTGCAATGTATCCAAATGTCAGTATTAATGTTGCACACGTACCAAACAAAACAAAGGAAAAATAATAAATTAACAAATGTGTCTTTGAGATTTTTTTTTTAGTGTTTAGAGGTAAAATAAAAATAAAAACTCATTTTTTATATCAAAAATATTAATAATAATAATATATGAATATAATTTGTTTTTATAGATGAAAAAGCTTTTTTTGGAAATTGTTTGTTGGTCAACAATTAGAGAGGATTCTCGTCTCACCTGTCTCGTTGAGATTAAATAAGTTAGGCCTTTGAAACGCTAACGTGTCGATCAGCCTGCAAATTAAAACCTTTAAAGTAATATTAGGATAATTTTCTTTTGATGAAAAACAAATTCCAGGTAGGAATTTTTGACTATTATTAACAAGACAATATTATAATTGGAGGTTTACTTCTTTTAAATTCATATGATAATTAAAACAAATTTAAGAGTTTTATTGGTATAGGTCGAGGGCCCGGTGGCCTGGTGCAATGGACAGCCCGCCTATGCCCCGGAAAGGCTGGAGATCCTGGGTTCGATTCCCGGGGGCCATGGGATGTTTGGCCTCATCAATAAATCTTTGTTAGAAAGTATTTTACTTTATTATACAGGAATTTTATTGTCAGACAACTGTTGTGTGCACATTCTCACAGTTTCGGCCATCATCAGGCCTGAAACATACATGAAGTTTAAGAGAGCAATTTGTATGTTTCAGGCCTGATGATGGCCGAAACTGTGAGAATGTGCACACAACAGTTGTGTAAAGTCCTGTATAATAAAGTAAAATATTTTGTTTTAATTATCGTGAACTCCATAACCTCCAATTATAAAAGTTGATCATTTCTTTTTCGTCTCCTTTTTTAATTTAATAATAAATTTTGTGAATTTATTGGCCAACTTGAAGCGCTAAAAAGTTTGAGAAAAGAAAGCAAGCCTTTAATCAGTAAAATTACATAAGTTGTAAACAAAAACACAAATAGACAAGTGTTTTTTATATACAACGGTTCTACACGAACATCTTCAGGACTCCATCCATCTCTTGAATTGAGGTCCTGAAGATGTTCCTGTAGGGCGAAACAACAAGTCTGCCAATAAATTCACCCAAAAGGATAAGATAAACATATAACCAAGTATTTATTAATTTCGCACCACGGAGGGGTGTTCGACCCTCTTATGATAAAATTACCTTTCGTATTTTGGAACGCAATTTTGCAATTTTATAGAGATTACAGGAAAATCCTCAAAAGGGAAGCGCAAAAAATTTAAGAAAATTCAGAATTTTACCATTAGAAAGCATTTTATGAAAAATTAAAGCCAATTAAAATTAATTTAAATAATTAAATATTTAAAATGAAAAATAATAAAAATTGTAATATAAAAAAAAAATTTTTTTTTCTTAAAGAGATCTTCTATGTGACTCAGGTCAAGCCAAACAGACAGAGGGGCACGCCGCTATTATAGGCTTTTTTAAGATCAGGCAGTTATATATTTCATTAGACGTCTTATACTGCCCTATCACTCGGAGGGGGGGAGGGGCAAATCATCCTAAACTCCCCCCCCCCCATCAAAAATTTCTGGCTACGCCTATGATTATAACACAATATCAGGTCTATTCTCTAAAAACAGGCGTTAAAATTTAAAATAAACAAATGGGTGTTAAAAAGTAATGTAAAAACAGTCAGCGTTAAAAAATGTTATTCAAAATTACTTCCTTGCCTCAAATAGCTATTCTGTAAGCAAAAGCGTTAACATTTAGTTAATAGTGTTAAAAATTAATGCCATGTCTAGAGGGTGGCTTTAATATTTTAACGTCGTGTTTAAAATAAACATGGTGTCCTTAACCTAAAAAGTAAGGTTATGATTTTGATAGCTTTGAAATAAAAGTAACATGTTAACCTCGCTGTTAAAACTTTGTTTAGAGAATAGCATTTTTTTTAACGCTGATTGTTTCTACATTACTTTTTAACACCCATTTGTTTATTTTAAATTTATTTTAACGCCTGGTTTTAGATAATAGACCTGTAAGTCAGTTTCTTACACTTTGAAATTATTTAAATTAGACTGAACAAAAAAAAATCGACTAATTTCTTTATTTATTTTTTTAAATCATCAGCCAAACTTTTCATGTTAATCATGCCTTGAACTTTTATTAGTTTTCAACTCATTACCAAAGAATATTATTTAATGAAATTATGTCTTTTAATTGTATAAATTGTGTAGTTCGACAAATTAATTAAAATAAAAATTTAATTAATTTATTATTTTTAAATATTCTGTGCGGTCGTGTGGATACCTTGGCCCTAAAGGTGCACAATGTGGTGCCAGGGGCGTGCGTATATAGAAATTCTTTTCGGGGGGGGGGGGCGAACTCACTTTAAATACCCCCACCCACACATACACAAAAATATTTTTAAAATTAGAATGATAGAGAGGAAGAGAGAATGTCAGCCAAAAGGAGAGCAAAAATCTCAATTCAGAAGACGTTTCGGTTTTACTTAAATAACACCTTGAGATTGCCAATAATCTCTTAAGAACTGATGATGGATTTATTCAAGTAAAACCGAAACGTCTTCTGTATGGAGATTTTATATTCGATAGATTTGGCTGAGATCCTCTCTTCTAATCGTTGAACAGCCACTTCTCTCAACAAGATATTTTTAAAATACCGGATATACCTCCGCCCTGAGAGGCCCGGGCCTCAAAAGTTTTATTAAAAAATTCCTTATATATTAATGTATTTCATTTTTTTTATTCTTTTATTTATGTGACGCACTTTTTCAAATAAAAATATAGATATTGGTTATATACTCGTATATATGTATAAAAATTTAAAAAAAAAATTTTTTTGGGGGGGGCGGACCTCCTCGCCCCCCTTATATACGCCCCTGCGTGGTGCAGACGTGTGCGTTTGATTTTTTAACTCGAAGCCCCTTTCCTGACTCTCAAGAATACTTCTAATATAAAAGTTGACCAACAAATTTCTAAATCAAGAAATGCAAAACAACAAAATAGCGTTTTTGTTTTTGTTCATTTTATTAGATAAACAAATTCACTCTCACCGACACATCCTAGACGTATTTATTAAATAATTCTCATCTTCTTATTTATAATAGCTATTAAAAAAAAAACAATTTCCAATTTTAATCCATTTTTCCCTTTTTTTTCTTATTCTTCTACTCTAATTCATATATTAATAAAATTTTGTGATATTACATTTAATTATTTATTTATATATATATAAATATAGACTATAAATACTTATTCTATTCTATTATATTTAATCACAAATGGTGTGCACTACTCTCTTGGTGTCATGTGATCATGTTATAACAAAAGATAAAGAAGCAATAATTATTTTAGATAAAAAAAAAATAATAATAATAAAATAAAAGAAAGGTCAATTTACTTATTTTTATTTATTTTTTTTTAATATTCAAACCTTTTTTTATTAGGTTGGCAACACTGGCGAATTAATTAGTCTTATTTAGGCTGCTTTTCAGAAAATGAAAAGAAATTGATATTAAAGGATCGGATCACTCTAAGGACAAATTCTTTTTAAGTCCAGCTATTAGATTATTTCTCTCGTTATTTTCACGTTTGTATTCCCGTACACAATTCACATCTATCTTCCGATTCCTTAATAATTACTCTAACATCTCATGAAACTCTCCCCTCATCATCATCTCGTTGTTTTCTCATCAAATACAAGTAGAGGTTTTTTTTTAAAGCACCATCTTGCCAATTGAAAGTGTGACAACAACCCTCTAAAGTTAAAGCGATCTCATTATTTTTCGCTTGTTTGTATAAAAACCCCAGAAAAAAAAGAATCGAGACGACCCCTCCAAAAAAAAAAAATATATAATAAAAAAAAAAAGGGAATGGGGATGATGATCTGTTTGGAAAGAAAAAGAATGCAGCCAACATGGGGGGGGACAGCTCAATGGGAAGAATGTTTATAAGTTTCTTTTAGTTATATGACACGTGGCTAGATGGCAATACTGGGCTAGTTCAAAATTTATCCTGTAGAGTTCGTTCCATTCGCCAACAAAATAACATTTTTTCATGAGTTTAATAACAAATAGTGGCTTAAAAATCTGGATATATAAATGAATTAACTAATAAATTATTTTTAATTATATATAAATTTTTTACAATTTATAAATGACCTTTTGTTAAAAAAAAAATTAATAGTACTAACTGCCATTCAAGTAGCCAAAAAGTGCTTTGAAATAAAGCAAAGTGTACGAGTTAGTCAGATTCAAAACATGAGAATTGCAATAAGCTCGAGTTCAAATCTCTCTGGGAGCAAGTTTTTTTTTCCCCTGCTCACTTTTAGTTCCATGACAAACGTGTAGATGGCCCTAAACTTATAAACAATTTTTGCTGTCCAATCTTGATTGTGTCTGATCTGTGGCCAATAATTTATAATTTGTCGAGTTTGCAAGTGGCTGTGATTGATATATTTGAGTCAAGGCAGGAGGAGCCAGCCTGCAAGAGGTGTCTCTAAATCAATCAATTTATTCGACCATCATCAGGCAATCGGGAATTGTCATATGTTTCTGATTGCCTGATGATGGTCGAGTAAATGTTGACCAAAACGTCGCGAATTTTTGGGAATTTGATTAATTTAGAGACACCTCTTGCTGGCTGGCTCCTACTGCCTTGACACAATAAAATAAAGAGTGTTTATAATTATTTTTAAATGAAGGCACAATTCCTCTTTCTTTCTAAAGATAAATCAAAACAGTTTCCCGCTGGAGACGACTTGTCGGATTGCTCTGTTACGAGACAAGTAAACAACGTCCATCTCGAATAAGTCAAACATGATTAAAACGGTTTTATCCAATGGCAACAAGTAGTTTTGACGAATTCACGGAAAAATAAATAACAAAACAGATCAAGCACTCTCGCTCGCTCGCATGTTCATGCCCGTTCGTGTGATTCATTCGACAGAACAAACATGTTGCATCTTTTTAATTGCTCCGAGTGTTTAAATTAATCGTCGCAACCAAATGAAAAAAAAATCGAAATCGGATTGAATTGGTGATCTTTCCATTCGAACTGCTAAAAGGGATTTTGTTAAATTGTAAGTTGATCGTGAAAATTTTGATTTTTGATTCTTTTATTCTTAGCACTTCCACCGGGGCACAGATCAAACACAATCAAGATTGGACAGCACCAGGTTAAAAATTGTTTATAAGTTTAGGGCCATCTATACGCTTGTCAGGGAACTAAAAGTAAGCAAGGGGAAAAAAAAACTTGCTCCTAGAGAGATTTGAACTCGAGCTTGTTGCAATTCACATGTTTTAATACTGACTACTTAACTCGCTCAAACACTTTGCTTTATGATATTTCAAAGCTTTTTTTAGCTACTTGAATGACACGTAGTACTATTAATTTATTTTTTTTTAACAAAAAGTCATTTATAAATTGTAAAAAATTTATAATTAAAAGTAATTTATTAGTATAAAAAAGTTAATTCATTTATATCCAGATTTTTAAGCCCCTTATGCCGGGTTGCAAGAAAACAGTTCTGTAAACATTTAAAAGTCTGTTAGTGAACATCGCTTTGGGCTTTAAAATTATAGGCTGTTGCTAAGGCAACTTTAAAGGAACCGTTAACTATTCCCTACTGTTAAGATATATAGATAGATGCAAAACGATTGGGCCACCGAAAATGACAGCTCTCTATGTAGTTGGCCATTTGACCGCAAGGGCGCATTGTCAAATTGTATAATTTATAATAGTACCAAAATTATAAAAGAAATAAAAATAGTAATTATATTTGTATTCTTTAAAATTTAATTGTTAATATTAGGTTACAAAACAAAAAATGTTTATATATTTAAATATCGTAAAATAAAAATAATAAATACGTTGGTAGATCCGGCTGTCAGATGTTAAATTATAAAGAAACTGGGAATATACTATAACCTCACTTTTTCTCTTCGTCAGATGAATATCTATAATAATTAATAATATCGCTTAAGGCGTTTCAGAAACTAAAGAAAACTCTATTAAATTAATGTATTTATATATTACCTCTCTCCCGTGATAATATAGTCACCAAATTCTTTTTTATTTCAATAAAACAAATCAGGTTAGTGGATACTTTATAGTTTAAAGCTCCGAATTTCAACCTTTAGTTTAAATACAGCTTTTACGAACCAATCATCTTTAAATACGTTCTTGCAACCCAAAATTATTTAGCGGAAGGTTTAAACCAACAAAAGCGTTTAACGAACCGTTAAATACGTTCTTGCAACCCGGCATTAATGTATTTGTTATTAAACTCATGAAAAAATGTTATTTTGTTGGCGAATGTAACGAACTCTACAGGATAAATTTTGAACTAGCCTAGTAATGCCATCTAGCCACGTGTCATATAACTAAAAGAAACTTATAAACATTCTTCCCATAGAGCTCTCCCCCCCCCCCATGCCCCGGGGGTAATTTCTTTAGGAGAAATTGTCAAATAGCTGCTAATTCCATAATCATTTAATTAGTTAGTTAAATGGGAACAAAGGAAACAAGGAAATTGAGAGAGAGATCGAACGAATGGATAAGCTCGCTAGCTACACGAGAGAATTGTGACACGGGCCCAACTAATTTATTGAAGACTGACGACTACAGGAAAATTATATTCGGGCGCGGAAGAAAAATCGGCTCACACCAGATTTTTTATGATAAAAAATTTCGACAGCCCCTCGGGTCCGGTTAATGAAGGAATGAATGCCGAAATACAAATTTAATACAATGGGATTTCACTTAAAAACATTTTTTTTTTTGTATAAATACAAATTCTATTCTACCGGGTGTAGGGATGAAACGATACAAGTACTTACTCGATACTTTTCTTTCGATACCAAGTACTTTTGGAATCGAGTACCAAGTAAGTATCGGTCAAAAATACTCGTATCGATACTCGGTCCATGTACGCGATGATTAGTTAGGTCGGAACAACTTTTACGCACAATTGTTCTTATTTACAATAGAAATAAAGAATCTTATATTATTAAAAAAAAAAATTTTAAACAATAGAAATAAGTGGAATGGTTTGTACCGTATTTTAATTTTTATCATTTGAGTGTTCAACAAGGAAACATCTTGAAAAATTATTAGTAGCTCTAAAACTGAATTTTTTTTTTTAGTCGTATTTTTTTTTTTTTTTTTCAAGAACTTGATTGATGTTTTATGGCTGTTTATCAAAATTCGCAGGGACTTTGCAGCCAGGAGATTACACAAAAAAATATTTTAATTAATTTCTATTTGCCGACGTTTCTGTCTCCAATCACGACCTTCATCAAGGCAAATATACACGATCTTAGGTATTTTAATATTCATTGCAATTAATATACAATTTCTTTTTACTTTGATAAATACAAAAATATTGCTACTCGGAGGTCTCCGATGATGAAGGTCGTCGTGATTGGCAACCGAAACGTCGGCAAATAGAAATTAAATAAAATATTTTTTTTTTTTATACGAAAAAATTGACCGATACGAGTAAGTATCGATACTTTTCAATCAATACCGAGTAGATAATCGATACCTTCCGACCGTTACCTGTATCGAGTAAAAGTATCGATACCTCAGTGGTATCGTTTCATCCCTAACCGGGTGTCCCAGGTGTCACGCGCACCCCATTGTTGGGATCGAAAGAGAAAAATATTCTGAGCCCAAAAATCCATGTTTGGAATTTTTTGATTAAGTAGTTAATTAGTAATTAATTAATATTGTAATCTCATACACAGGTAGATATATTCTTGGTTAAATAAAAGATGTTAGTTTTAATTTTTCATATATATATATATATATTTCTTTATTTCAGAGCATAAGAGGCTAACAAGTCTGCGCAGGGTCACTTGTTTCGGCGAAATAACGCCTTCATCATCACTTTTGATGTATAAAAATTTATTATGTTAACGTTTAATCTTACAGATTAAAGAAAACTATTTTATAATAATCCAATCATTTTATTTGTAAATAACCAAGATTTTGCAAGTTAATTAACATAATTTTACATAATTAGTGGAGAGGTAAATTGTATAATTAATTATTCTGTTATTTTTTAAGATACATCATTGTAAATTTATAATTATATTCCAGTTAATGAGGCTCTGATGAAGGCGTTATTTCGCCGAAACAAGTGACCCTGCGCAGACTTGTTAGCCTCTTATGCTCTGAAATAAAGAAATATATATATATATGAAAAATTAAAACTAACATCTTTTATTTAACCAAGAATATATCTACCTGTGTATGAGATTACAATCTAGAAGACTGGTTCACACTGAAAATATTAATATTAAAGTGACCAATCAGGAGAGCGCTACAGAAAAATAGAAAATAAGTGGGATAGTAGCGCGCTTCTGATTGGTCACTTTAATTACTAATCAACTACTTAATCAAAAAATTCCAAACATGGATTTTTGGGCTCAGAATATTTTTCTCTTTCGATCCCAACAATGGGGCGCGTCACCCGGTATATAGAGTAGAGCGAAATCCAAAAGAATCGCGATCCGACAAGCGGGAAGATCCTAGATCCGATTTAAAATTGGTCCCGTTTTTTTTTCTCACACTCACACACAGTTTTTTCTGCAACTTAGGCCATTTAAGTCTTTAAACGATACTTGTATGTTTAATATATCTATTAGGGGTTTCAGATATCCAAATGGCTTAAATAAAATAATCGCACTGCCTGGGGGGTTCGAACCCGCGACCCTTGGTATACAAGGTTAGCACGCTAACCCCTACACCAAGCCCCGAGGGCGGTCCGGTTTTGAAAAGATCCGATTTTTTTTTTTATCAATTTGTTTGTTTTTGAGAAGGATGAATATCACAGCTTTTATGACAAAATCGAGGGCTAATTGACACCGCATGGTCCTGAAGAAGGCGCCGTTTTGGCCCCGAAACGTCGACTTATAGCAGAAAGATTTTATTTATTCATCCTTTTCAATAATATCCACCAGGCTGCCCCATACTTCATCACATTGTTTGTTTTTTTCATGACTTTGAGGAAACTGTGTTGCCAACATTCAAAAAAAAAAAAAAAAAAACTGGTTTGAATAGTACTCGTAATAATAAAAAAAAACAAAAAAAGAATATCTTTTATGCGTACCATGTGATTGCATGTTTTGATTTCTGATTGTTTACTGGAGGATAGGCAACCCAAATGACTTGCCTGTGCTAATTAACAATCCATGAGGGTTCATAAAAGAGCACATTATTAGTTTTTGATCTTTTAGAACATTGTTCGGCTATCTTTTTAGGACAGTAGGAGTTAAGACGAGCTACGTGATTAATAATAAAGAAATTAAATATCCCTTAAGGGCGCGTGAAGAAAATTTATAGAAAATGGGTCCTGATACGGGAAATAAGGGAAAAAAAAACTTGCATTTATATGCGAATATTTAATTTTCAGCGAGCTATATATAGGACCTCTATTGGGACATTATACCCGGAATAGTGGGATCGAATTTAAGTTTGCTCAATTAGGATATCCTTAAAAATCTCTATATATACATAATTCGCTAATGTCCGTCTCGTCTGTCTGTCACGCTCTATTTAGGCAACTTCCCGTTGGAATTTTGAAATGAAATTTTTTGAGTTATTAATTCTTAAATTTCTCCCATAGGAAATGTATAGAGAAATATTTATGTATTCTTTCCATTTGTGTATTCCATGAATGTAAACAAATCCTCAAGCAGGCACTGAATTGGAATTGGAATAATAATAATTTTCTTTTCAAAATTAAGAAGGCGCCCTCGGGGCTTGGTGTAGGGGTTAGCGTGCTAAACGTGCTAACCTCGAATACCAAAAGTCGCGGGTTCAGACCCCAGGCAGTCTGATGATTTTATTTAAAAAAAAAAAAAAAGAAGAAAAGGCGAGGGTCCGCCGCAGGCGGGCTCGAGCCATCTGGCGGGGTTCCAGGGGCGGTTAGTAAAATTCTAAAAAAAATATTAGCACACCTCTATGCATTTTAGCAATCGATCGGGGTGTTTTACGAAACTCGAGGGGCACTAAAAATAAAAAAAAAAAATAAATATTTACACAAATTTTGAGGAGGCGATTAGGCGAGGGGAGCGGTGGGGGGGCATGGCACCATCCATTCACCGGGGGAGACCGCCTGAGAAAACTAAATTTAACCTTCTTAAAAAGTAAATTAAGCATAATTCCTGATGAAATTTTTTGTAAAATACTAAAAATAGAGGCTAGAAAACGATCACAACAAGTAGGGGAAATAAAATTTATTTTCAACGAGATCACTCGAAAAAAAAGGTCGCTAAAAAGCGAAAAGGACACAACTTTAATGTTATCAAGCAAAAATAATGAAAAGCCATTTGAATCACAGGAATTTTCTGTGTGGGGGGGGACGTCTAATTCAAGTTCAAATCCACCTCCCGGCAAAAAATTATCCAACTCTACCTGAGGGCGGAAACAGGAAATCCGCCTCAGTATTTTCTTTTACCGTTCAAAGTAATCCATAGATCAAGAGAGAGACACATATTTTATAAACCCTGATACAAAAGGTAGCCTACTAAATACATTAAAGATGTCTTTTTTCAGCCTCCATTTAATAGGCTTAAGTTATTTGGGTTGCCTACCACCCAATAGCAATTTCTCTTTTTCTTTCTTCTCTCAATGTTCAATGTACTTTTTATCCTAAAAATTCATTTCTTTTCAAATAAATAAATCATATCAATAAAAAATAAAATTGTTTCTATAGCTATAAATGTTAATGTTAAATATATTGTTCTCTATTATTTGTAATTGTTAATTACAAAAAAAAAAAATACAAAAATACAAAAAAAAGAAAAGAATTAGGCCTAAATATGCCTTATAAATAAATAAATAAATACATGAGCGAATTGACACTCATATTTAGAATGCAAAATGAGTGCCGGATTATTATTTGTGAATTTTTTTTTTCCTTTTCTAAGTTACCGATAATCAAAATAATATAAATATTAATGTAAAAAAAAAAGAATTATTTTATCAATAAATTATTCTGGTGCTGTTTTATTATAAAAAAAGTGTTGTTTTTTTTTGCCCCTCCTTAAGTCCAATATCATAAAAAAAAAAAAACAACGGCGGAATTATTGGGGGTTTTTATTGTAATAAGGAGTGACTTCTGGCAGCTTTTGTTTTATTAGGGGAAACCAGGGCAAAAACGAATAGTGCCTACTACTTGCAAGTTGTTGGTTAGCCGGGTTTTCTAGCAACAGTGGCCTGCGCAGCAAGTACTCCGGTACCTGTTTGCGTTGCCTGGCGTGAGTAGGGATGAAACGATACCACTGAGGTATCGATACTTTTACTCGACACTGGTATCGGTCGCAAAGTATCGGTACTTACTCGTATCGGTCAATTTTTTCGTACAATTAAAGATAAGCAAAATCAGTAAGGGCTGATATTATATTTATTGATATAATAAAAAAAAAACATTTACAATATAGTAGCATATCGAATAGAATAAAAAAACAAAACAAAAAAATCTGGTGTGACTGGCGCACAGCACACAACTTTCTCTTACCCTTCGGTAAGAGAAAGTTGCGCACTGTGCTGGTCACACCAGATTTTTTGTGTCGAGATATATTTAGTTTCCGATAGCACCTTAGTTTCAAACTTGCATTTTAAATGTTGACTGCTTCAAATAAACTATGGTTATTTTTCAAAATTTTAATCTCATATTTGGACATTTTATACACAATATAGAATCGTAAATAAATACAAAATTTCATAAGAATTGGAAAAAAAAATTTTAAATGCGTAAAAAGTTCTAAAGGGGACCCCCTTTTGAATCGAAATTAACATACAAATCCCTATAGGAAATTAACATTGTTCCTATGCGAAGATAAGGTGGAAAGGGAATTTAAAAAGAGTAGAGAGAGACGATAATGTTTGCAAGTGAGAGAGAGACATATATGTTTTCTTTGAAACAATTAAAGACACAAATAAATTTAAAAAAAATGGGAATTTAAATAATAATTGATTTTTAATCTAATAAAAAGAAAAAGATTTAAATTCCGTTACCATGGCAACCATTTCTATCTTTCCTATGAAGAACAAGAGTAAAGTGGTCTTCAGAAGATTTCAACGGCAAAATGAGAATATACATTTTAAAGAGCATCTAAAAAATAATTGATTTTTGAATTTTAAAAAAAATCCTTGGAGGGAATTTTGAGAAAATCGAAAAAAACTGAAAAAGTACATCAGTAAAGTACTAGTACTTTTTGGCCGATTTTGTTCAAAAGCTTATTTTGAGATTCTTCAAAGGTACCTAAGTTAAATATAAAATTTCAATCCGGTAGCTCAATTCCTTCATGCTAAAAAAATGGGTCCACACACACACACACATACACACACACACACAGACATACACACACACATACATACATACATACACACACACACACAGACCAATTTGCGGGACCCACTTTTTTGGACTCAGGGGACCTCAAAACATGTATATCCATCAAAATCTCGACATCGAATTTTTGACATGATCGCAATACTTTCTCTCCTATATATTTCATATATAGGCTAAGAGAAAGTAAAAAACTATCAAGATTCGCAGGAACTTTGCAGCCAGGAGATTAAATAAAAAAAAAAATATTTTATTTTATTTCTATTTGCCGATGTTTCGGTCACCAATCACGACCTTCATCAACCTCCGAGTAGTAAGCATATGATAATATTTTTGTCAAAGTAAAAATATATTTTTTAATGAAAACTCACCAGGACTGTGTTGATAATTAGTAGAAAGGATAGGTCGATTCAGTCCAATAAAAATATATAAAGAATAATTTTATATATTTTTTATTATTCAATTCAATGTCCAGATCTCAGACCTGACGGTTTCGGCCACTTTGCTGTTTGCCTTCCTCAGTGAGGGCCGGATCTAAATGATATACGTTATAAAATATTTTAATTTATGGTGGTTAAGAAATTTTATTTTACTTTACAAACATATTTACCTAGATAGGTGAGATGAAGTTATAATTTAGATCCTTAACAAAAATATAGTAAGACATATAATTCGAAAGTGATGACATTCACTCTGCTCGTCATGCAATTAGAATATAAAACAAAAAGATTTTGAGGAAGACATGAGCACAGGTGTGCCGTCTAGTGGTCAATTTAGGACTACATGGTTATAATTTTAAATCTTTTTTATACAAATACAAATTAATAAATATTAATTAAATTCAAATGAACATTTTTTATATATTTGTTTTTTAAATTTTAAATTTTTAAAAGTAGGAAAGCAAAAATTATACAATATTAATAACTTTTATTTGTTGATTTTATTTATAATCCCGGTGTAGTTGTTACTGAGATATTCTGTGTCACTCTTGAAATTTATGGTACGATTTCTGATGAGTTGAATGTGAGCTGCCTCTTTGAATTTCCTCTTCTGATCATTTTTTTTCGTGGCATAGAATATTTTTTAATTGCAATGAATATTAAATATTAAAATACCTAAGATCGTGTATAATTGACAATATGCGACCTGATGAAGGTAGCGATTGGAGACCGAAACGTCGGCAAATAGAAATTAAATAAAAGTTTTTTTTTATTTAATCTCCTGGCTGCAAAGTCTCTGAGAATCTTGATTAAATCATCACAGCCATAAAAAAAGTTCTTGGGAAAAAAAAAAAAAAAAAAAAAAAAAAAAAAAACAATGACGACAGAGAAAAAAATTCAGTTTTAGAGGTACCTACTATAGACTAATAATTTTTCAAGATGTTTCAAAAGTACTTGGTATCGAAAGGAAAGTTTCGAGTAAGTACTTGTATTTACTCGTATCGTTTCATCCCTAGGCGTGAGTGAGTGGACAAAGTGTACTTTTGTGCGAAATATATTAATTTACCGAGGTGTGTCTCGTTTATAACCAGGGCCGCAGACAGGGGGGATATATCCCCGGTGCCCGGGCCCCCTTTGCGCTCCAACATTAATATTCAAATAAAAAATAATATTCATGGTTAAATTTTCATTTATTATTGACGAATCCTGGCTTGATCACATGTGTATAATTCCCAATAACTGAAGATGGCCAAATAAATTCAGGCCGAAACGTCTTATCCTGGGAGTTTTATTCAACCTGCACAATCCCAATTCTCCACTATAATCACATCACAGCCACAACCTCAAAAAGCAACTTGATTTTAATTTTGTACAGTTTATATACTCGTAGATCCTATATTTTGAAATATTTTATTTAAGAATGATATAAAATTTTATTTAAGATTCAGAAAATCGCAAATAAGCCCCGCAGCTAGTCGTTTTTTTTTTTCAATTTTTATTTAGGGCCAACGTTTCGGTCACATATCATCAGTGCCAAGCATTTGTCAATATATTGATCCTCGTCTCCAATATGACAATGGCTTGGCCCTGATGATATGTGACCGAAACGTTGGTCCTAAATAAAAATTGAAAAAAAAAAAAAACGACTAGCTGTGTGGCTTATTTGGGATTTCCTGAACCTTAAATTGTATTAGCTATACACTCCAATCTATATATATAATTCGCTAATGTCCGTCTGTCTGTCTGCCACGCTCTATTTAGGCATTTCCAGTTGGAATTTTGAAATGAAATTTTATATTATTAAAGAGGACCTTCTAGGGGTTACAGGAAAATTATTTTCATCCCGAAATTCCTATAATTTTTTGAGTAATTAATTCCTTAAAGTTACGATTTCTTCCATAGGAAATGTATAGAGAAATATTTATGTATTCTTTTCATTTGTGTATTCCATGAATGTAAACAAATCCTCAAGCAGGCACTGGATACCAGATGGCTTAAATAAAAATGCCTGGACCCTAATATATATAAATTCATAAATAACGGTTATCGTAAATGTCTTATATGGCCTGAGCTGCCGAAAAGACAGTGTGAATGTGTGTGTGAGTGTGAGTGTGAATGAGAAAAAAGTGTGAATGTTTAAAAAAAAAAAAAAAAAAAAAAAAAAAAAAAAATCCTCAAGCAGGCACTGAATTGGAATGGAATAATAATAATAATAATAATATTCTTTTCATTATATAATTAAATTAAATAATTTTCTTTTCATTAGTAAGTAGCAAAGGCGAGGGTCCGCAGCAGGCGGGCCCGAGCCAGCTGGAGGGGGGTCCAGGGGGGGGCTAAGGCCCCCGGCGACGCGCCTAGTTGAATCAAATTTTATAAAAATCAGAGCCCTTGGGAGGACAAATGCCCCCCCCCCCTCGCACTGGAAATACCTCCAGAGTTATCATTTATCGTTCAAATATCTACACTTCATTTATTTTAATATCGTGGGAAGAGTTTCAAATTCTAATATAATATACTGGTAGGCCCTACAGGGCATCCATGTCTACATGTTTCAGCTCTCTGGATTAGATTTCAAATAAAGATTCAAGATATAAATAAAATCTCAATTAATTTTCGAGACACTCTACACAATTTGTAAATGTTTGAGGTGTTCTGTGTGCGAGCAGTCACACCAGCTTTGTAAAAAATATTACAAAATAGTTGTGGGGGGGGGGCGTGGAAGCCGCCATTAAAAGGGGGAAACATTTCTTTAATTAATGTTTACTTAAAAAAAAAGGGGGAGGGTGCGAGGGTGGAGGCTCGGCGAGTGCCTCGTGGAGGGGATGGAGGGGAGGGGAGACACTCGCCCTCCCTCCCTCCCTCCCTCGCTCGCTCGGCCGTCATCGGCGCTCAGTTGCTTTTCCTCGCGGCTTACAAACGGAACGTTCGGCAAAAATTATCAAAAATTTTTATTATCGTGGTCATATAATTTAATTAAGAAAAAAGAGAGACGCCAACCAACGAGGACGTAATCTGGAAACGATCGTAAGTGCGATTTGCATGCTCTTATTAGCGATTAATTTATTTAGTTTAAATTGCATGCGTTTTGTTAATTTTTTTTGTTTAGCACAGAGGTATAGATCTCGCTTTTTTTTTGCTAGAGGTCAGGAGTTCACTTCCTGTTTAATTTGTATATAAATCTCTTGACTAATAACGGAGTCTGAGAGATCGTTGGCGGTTAAGTGATGCCAAGCACGGTGGAACTTCGGATAGGTATATGATGATACATAAAACATGAAAATAAAATTTTTAAATTTTCAATCTTCTTGCATTCCCGTATTTTAGAATTTTTTTTTTTTTTTTTTTTTTACATCCCCAAGAAAGTTATTTTTCTTTACTTTAGCACTCATACTTTTAATTGTTTTTGTTTGTGGGCTAAATGTCCGGGAATTGAACCCAGGATCTCCAGCCTCGATGTGCTACTAGAAGAAATATAAATACTAGCATTTCTCTAACAAAGGGAGAAATCTTTGGCCTGAGACCATTCTGCTAATACAAAATATTGTAAGAAAACCATAATATACAGAAAAATGATTAGCAAAGCAGATATTTTTTCCATTTCGAGAAAATGTGTCCAACTTTGACCGGCTATTGGGTCAACGAATTCATTTGATGTTCTCAATTTTATTTTAGCAAATTTAATGCTCTACAACTTTGTATTGTGCTATATTTCACAAAATATTGAATAGTTTACGAGATATACTCTCTAAAAACGAATTAGTAAAAAACTACTAATTCATAGTGAATAGTCACTTTTTTTAAGATGTGCAAAGTAGACCACCCGTAAATAGTGGATATCCACTTTTTCAATTAGTGAATTTTTCACAAATGGAAAAGTGAATTTTTAAAAAAATAATGACCAAAAAAAAAAAAAAAGTTTTAGATATATAAAATAAGGTGCGGATGACACCGGGACCTAACTTGTGTTTACTGACTCGAGTTCTAGCCGAACCCATTTGGTCTTGACTTACTCTTACTTCTCTGTTATTTGGTATATAAGTATGTCTCTGGTGTTAACAATGCTTTTTACTTGAATGTTACTATATTCCTTCCCAGCAATTTATTTCTAAATAAACTTAATAAAACTAATTATCGTTATATCAAGAAATATATTTACTAAATTTTAAGTAAAAATATTTCTTAATTGACTATTTAAAAAATAATATTTTATTAATTTAAAAAAAATTGGATTCTATTTGTTTTGGCTTAACATATATTTCCTGCAATTTTTAACAAAAAATACAAGTTATCTCAATATTATTATTTATTTGTATTATTATTACTTAAATAAAGCCTTATATTGCCAAAAATGTCTTTATTAAGGAACCGATCAAACAGCTGATTGAAAATGTCGGCCATCTTGGCTTCTCAGACAGCGGGAATTGAATGAACTACATACTTTTTGAATTAGTAAAAAATAACTAATCTAAAAGTAACCAATAAATTTACTAAATATATTAGTAGATTCTACTCAAAATGACTAAATTTGATGTAATTTTCTTACCTACTATTTGAATAAGTAAAAATACTACTAATTCGTTTTAAGAGAGTAGGAGAAATGGTTGCCATGGTATCAAAATATAAATATTTTCCCATATAAATTTTACATCTTGAAAATCGAATGTACCGTACTGTCGGAAACTAAATACATGTCGACACAAAAAATCTGGTGTGACAAGCACAGTACACAACTTTCGATTACCGAAGGGTAAGAGAAAGTTGTGTGCTGTGCGACCAGTCACACCTGATTTTTTTAATCACTCAATTTTCTTAAAAATTCATTAAAAAAGAAATGAATATTAAATAATCACCTTTAATAAGAGTTTTGGGTTCGGTTTGGCTAACGATGTCGAGGCAAGTTGTGTAATTAATCATTTTAAATATAAATATAAGTAAGAGAGAACGAAGCAAGCAACGTCGAGAAGGGAGAGAGAAAAAGGCTTTGCAGCATGTTTGATCTCTCTATAGAAAAATGTAATTCCCATTTTATATAAAAAAAAAAAAAATACTTTTTACTTTAATCTAACTCTATTTAAAGAAAAGGAAAAAAAAAAATTCTTTAATATTTCCATCACTTGCGTTTTTTTTTTTTCATTTCTCTTGCCTCTGCCGCACCTAGGAAAACTTACGCCCGGGGCCAAAATTATAATTTGCTTTATTTTATTTATTCAACATTAAATCTACTTCCAGCCAAAATGCTGCCTGCCCCTAAATTCTGGCGCCCTGGACTAATTGCAACGCCCCCCCTCCCTGGGTTACTCATGTTTTTCCTGATAAGATGGCGTAGTGTGTCATAAAAAGCATACCCAAAAAATCAAGTAATTCGAAACTTTGCCAAGAGATGTCAGAATGGTAGCTAATAATATTTAATGCATTTGGTTGATTTTCATTGATCTTTTAACAATAAATACTTTATAAATGTTATTATATATTATGTATCTTTTTTAAAAGCATATAAATATAGGCTAATACTATATCGGCTGTTAGACTAGCCTGCCATCTATTGCTAGAATGCTGAACTAATTTGACAGTTGATTTTTAAATAAATCATCTAATCTTATTTTAAAAATTTCTTAATTAATATGTGATTAATAATAACAATAAATTCATTTTTAAATTTAAAAAAAATTAAAGATTATTGGGACAGATTGTTTTTTTGTATTTGCTTGATAACAAACAAATTAATTACGATAATTTTTTAATAAGTCATTAAAAAAATTATAGCTCGATGTCCCAATAATCTCTTTTGAATTTAATACATTTAAAAAAAAACCGCATTGAAAAATTCCTTATAATAGTCTAGTTTTTTTTTTAAGTACGTTTAGACGTCGCTCCTGAACCCCCCTTAAACTCTCTGAAATTCAGTACACAAGGGTTTTTGAGGTCGCTGATTTTCAAAAGAAAAAAAATCTGGTGTGACTGGCGCACAGCACACAACTTTCTCTTACCTTCGGTAATCGAAAGTTGTGTTCTGTGCTTGTCACACCAGATTTTTTGTGTCGACATGTATTTAGTTTCCGACAGTACGGTACATTCGATTTTCAAGATGTAAAATTTATAAGTATGGCAAAATATTTATATTTTGTTACCATAGCAACCATATCTCCTATCTTTTCTATGGAGTACAAGAGTAAAATGGTCTTCAGAAGATTTCAATCCCAAAATGAGAATATACATTTTAAAGAGAATCTAAAAAATAATTGATTTTTGAATTTAAAAAAAAAATCGTTGGAGCAAATTTAGAGAAAATCGAAAAAAACTGAAAAAGTACATCAGTAAAGTACTAGTACTCTTTGGCCGATTTTGTTCAAAAGCTTCGTGTCACGTCCCATGGGGGTGCCTAACTTAAATATAAAATTTCAACCTCCTAGCTCTTTTCGTTCTGGAGATATTTTGTTCACAGACACACAGACACACAGACACACAGACACACAGACACACAGACAGACAGACAGACAGACCATGTCGCGAAAACCACTTTTTTTGGATTCAGGGGACCTCAAAACGTGAAGATCCATCAAAATCTCGACATCGAATTTTTGACATGAATCCAATACTTTCTCTCATATATATATTACATATATACATAGGGTAAGAGAAAGTAAAAAATATGGCGGAACCAATTTGGGGGGACTAAAAAATATAATTCGATTAAAAATAAAATAAATTAATAACAAAATAATTTTTTTTTTAAATTAGTCTTTTTCTGCATGTTAGTACATATTAACACTAAATGATACACATTGTTTAATACGACACATTTGTGGGGGTCCAGGCACATTTATTTATGTCAAAATAATTTAATTACAATTTTTTATTGATTATTTTTAATACGGATTACATATAACATTTTTTGAAGCAGTAGTCTGCCGAACGGTTATAGAGTAATTAATTTTTAAAAAATTGAAATTTAACATGTAGTCTATGGGGAATATCGACGAAACGTACACATATCGAATTATATAGCCACCTCTGCAATAGATACAAAAACAAAAAACTTACATTTTTATTAATTCACTTCCGAGGAATACGTTAAACATAGAATCAAAAGTTTCTGCCGTGGGCTTTTAAAGATATTTTAACAAGAAAGTCAAAAAATTCTCCAAAATGACAGTCGCCAATATTTAAAAATGAGACTCAGACCGATCTGGCAACGTCGCATACTCTTTTCTCGCTGTCAGTTACATTTTTTCCCATTTTACGATATTTTTTCTCGCAAATCGTCCATTGTGTTTAAACTGATTTGCATTAATCATTGTAATATATTAAATAAAATAAAATTTAAGGCTTTTAAGATTTAAAATAGATAGTTGATGAATGCAATGTTGCCAGTTCTATTTTACGTGAAATACTGCTCAAGTCAAAAGTCATTCATTTATTATTTTTGGTAATTAAATTATTAACTTAATACAATTATAAACTCTGATAGGTCACGACTAAATTATAATAAGGAATTTTGGCATTCTAATTTTTAATTTTATTAAAAAAAAAATTTAGATTCTATTATGACTTACGGGGTACTATCCGAACAACCTTAAAATCAATTATTTTTTTTTAGATGCTCTTTGACATGTATATTCTCATTTTACCCTTGAATTCTTTTGAAGCACACTTCACTCTTGTACAAGATAGGAGAAATGGTTGCCATGGTAACAAAATATAAATATTTTTCAATGTTTATATCTTGAATGCCGGAAACGTGCACTCAGTCACGCCATTATCACTAGAATAAATGAGCGATGAATAGGTCAAATCGATCGTAGAGGGATTTTTTTTTTTGTCATCTCTCACCTTGTTATTTGTATTTGTGCCCTTGTCACTTGTATTAGTCTTATCTATCGACTAAGTAGGTACTTGACCCCTCCCCTCAAATAAGGCCAAGAGAATTCTGTTATCGTGTTATTTATGTTGGCATAATTAGTCATTATTTTATTGATAATTTCGTTTCCATTGTCTGACTGTGAAGGAGGTTAAAACGAAAATTTCTTCACGTATAATAGTAAATATTTAAATATAATAATCTTAATAATGGGTTTATTTAATTAATAAACAAATTAATAATTTAATTTAGGCTAATATTTTAATTTAATTTAATATATTAATAAATTTAACAGTTAAAATATATTTATTTAAAATCATAGTGAATTTTGACAGATATATTTTGAAAATTTGAGGTTATGTTCAAAACCTTAATCTGTCAATTATAACATTATGCAGACATCAAAATCTTCACCTCCGATCAGCTCCATCCACACCAATATTCACGTTTATTGAAGCAAATACCTATTTATAGCGTTTAAAAACAGTTTAAATTTTTAAGCACCGCCTTTGTCTTTGCTAATATCGCAGCTCCAACACCACTAGTGAGCTGTTTGACGCTCTGCTCTTATCGCTTATCGCAGCTCCAACATAATCACACCCTTATTTGGACCCTGTTATGCAATGGTGTGTCAAAGACCAAAAAATTCAAAATTGAGTTAAGCACGGAAAATTGTTTCTAATGCTTTTAATTAATAGTATTTTTTTTATGAAATATGTCCTAAAAAAATTTATATTTAATATAAAAGCATAAAATTATTTTTACAATATTTCAATGCAGGATTTTCATTTTGCAAAAATGATTTATGTACCTAACACGTTGTTTTTTATGATGTTAACAAACAATAAAAACTTATTTAACCTATATTATATATTGTTTACCTTAAATAAACCAAAATCCTTTTTTTTTTGAAAAATGAGAAATGAATTCGTAGATGTCGAAATTTTTTGATATTATTGTGTCAAAATTTTTTGATATTATTCCTGATAATGAAGATGAGGATCAGTGCGATTTCGAAAAGACAACAAAATAAATAATATTAAGTCAATTTCATTATTATAACTTTGATTTACTGTTGCCATGTTCACTTCCATTCAGGAATTAATTGATGAGAAAATTTTGTTATCACTTTGTATTTAATTTTAAAATATTAATACTATTTAAAATTTATTAATGTAATTTTGATAAAAAGTTTCTAAGCTATTTAGTATTAAATATAACCATAAAAGAACTTTAATAATATCTCCGTTTTAATTTTTGAATTATAACCTAAAATTATTTTATTTATTATCAAGAGACTTTGAAGCATTTTTACAAATATAATATTGGACTTAGAGAATTTTGCAAAAATAATTTTTTATATTTTATTGTTTATTCTCTAAATTAGTCGTATTTTTAGAGATAATTTATGAATATCTGCCATAATTACAGTATTTACTTGCACAATTGACAAAAAAAAAAAAAAAAGATATATAATCTAATCAAAACAATTTAAATCAGAAAAACTTTAATGTTGATTTTCTCAAAACTCGATGTTTGGTCTTTGACACACCATTGCATAACAGGGTCCATTTAAGCAATTTTTTTTTTTTTTTTTTTAAAACATTCACACTTTTTTCTCATTCACACTCACACTCACACTCACATTCACACAGTCTTTTCGGCAACTTAGGCCATTTAAGACTTTGACGATAACCGTTGTAATTAAAATATATATTGTGGGTTCAGGCATTTCTATTTAAGCCATCTGGTAATTTTTTTTTTTTTTTTAAAACCTTTGCTACAGAGGATTAGGGGTTATTTTTTATTAGTATATTTTAAATTAAAGCCGATGGTACGGGGGGTAAGGATGTGGGGTCAAATCCAAATTGATCATGGAAGATGGGGCCCCCGGCAATTTAAGCCATTTATTACTACGTATACCAATCCAAGGCCTGCTTGAAGATTTGTTTACATTCATAGAATATATATAAATGCAAAGAATATATAGATCTTTCTCTATACATTTCCTATGGGAGAAATCGTAACTTTAGGAATTAATAACTCAAAAAATTTCGGGACCTGAGTATTTTTCCCCATAACGTCAGACGGACACCCAGCTATTATATATATAACTTTGCTATGCTTCATTATTTAAAAAAAAAAAAAAAAAAAAAAAAAAAAAATTGATAAATTAATAAAAAGAAATCATCAAAGTGTGAAAAGATAATTTCTTTTCTTTTTCTTTTCAACTCATTAGAAGAACACCGTAGATCAGAGAGAATAATGAAAAAGAGAGAGGGTGAATGACATCACCCAATCACACTTTCTAAGAATTTATAATTATCTATGAAAATAAATCTGGGGTGACTGGTGGCACAGTTTCTCTTATATTCAGTAATTGAAAGTTGTGTTCTGTGCTTATCATAAAATTTTGAAGCAGATCTGACCCAGGGTTATCGTGTAATTAATTTTTAAAAAATTGAAATTTAACATGTAGTCTATGGGGAATATCGACGAAACGCACACATATCGAATTATATAGCCACCTCTGCATTAGATACAAAAACAAAAAACTTACATTTTATCAATTCACTTCCGAGGAATACGTTAAACATAAAATCAAAAGTTTCTGCCGAAGGCTTTTAAAGATATTTTAACAAGAAAGTCAAAAAATTCTCCAAAATGACAGTCGCCAATATTTAAAAATAATGAATTTCGAGAGTCAGACCAGCCTGGCAACGTCGCATACTCATTTCTCGCTGTCAGTTACATTTTTTTCCATTTTACGATATTTTTTCTCGCAAATCGTCCATTGTGTTTAAACTGATTTGCATTAATCATTGTAATATATTAAATAAAATAAAATTGAAGGCTTTTAAGATTTAAAATAGACAGTTGATGAATGCAATGTTGCCAGATCTATATTACGTGAAAAACTGCTCAAGTCAAAAGTCCTTCATTTATTATTTTTGGTAATTAAATTATTAACTTAATACAATTATAAACTATGATAGGTCACAACTAAATTATAATAAGGAATTTCGGCATTCAAATTTTTAATTTTATTTAAAAAAAAATTTAGATTCTATTATGACTTACGATGTACTATCCGAACAACCTTAATGAAAAAAGAATGAAATTTTGTTCAAATGAGGATTCTTCTTGAAATTTAATTATTATTATTATTATTTATATTCGTATCCTCTTGTCCACGTCACTGTCAGTTGTGAACTTGTTTGACAATTCAAAAAAACAAAAAACTTGATGTCCATCACACGCACACACCCATATGTTTTACTTTTATCCCTCACACTTCGAGGATAAAATTTTTCCAATATTATCATGATATGTACGTACACTTGACCTAATTGAATTTTTGAATTAGAGAATTTTAACTACAATTCTTATGAAGAAAACAGTTCTGTAAATATTTAAAAGTCCGTTAGTAAACATCGCTTTGGGCTTTAAAATTAGAGGCTGTTGCTAAAGTAACTTTAAAGGAACTGTTAACTATTCCCTACTGTTAAGATATATAGATAGATGCAAAACGATTGGGCCACCGAAAATGACAGCTCTCTATCTAGTTGGTCATTTGACCGCAAGGGCGCATTGTCAAATTGTATCATTTATAATAGTACCAAAATTATAAAAGAAATAAAAATAGTAATTATATTTGTATTCTTTAAATTTTAATTGTTAATATTAGGTTACAAAACAAAAAATGTTTAAATATTTAAATATCGTAAAATAAAAATAATAAATACGTTGGTAGCTTTGACTTTCAGATGTTAAATTATAAAGGAACTGGGAATATACTATAACCTCACTTTTTCTCTTCATCAGATGAATATCTATAATAATTAATAATATCGTTTAATAAGTTCCAGAAACTAAAGAACTCAATTAAATTAATGTATTTATATATTACCTCTCTCCAGTGATAAGATAATATAGTCACCAAATTATTGTTTATTTCAATAAAACAAATCAGGTTAGTGGATACTTTATAATTTTAAGGTCCGAATTTCAACCTTTATTTTAAATACAGCTTTTACGAACCAATAACCTTTAAATACGTTCTTGCAACCCAAAATTATTTAGCGGAAGGTTTAAAGCACCAAAAGCGTTTAACGAACCGTTAAATACGTTCTTGCAACCCGGCAATAGAATGTAAAAAGTGTCCAAATTATTTGAGATATTTAGATCCCCCCCCCCCCTAATTTGTAGAAGAAGAAAAGAGTTCCCATCTCATCTCATCTCACATAAAATATTAAACCCATCGCAGATTTTGTTTTTATTTTATTCTTTTTTTTTTTTTTGTTTTATAAAAATAAACATTAAAGTTTTTTTTTTTGTCTTTTCTAGTTGACGAAAAATTGAAATTTTTATTTTTTTTATTTTTGCTTGAAAATGTAATCAATTTAGAAGATGAGAGAGAGAGAAGAGAGAGGCCATTTATCCATTCTTCATCATTTAGATCCATTTGGTTTCTATTATCCAATAAAGTTTGGATACAACTCGCTCTCTCTTTATTTTTGTTGCGCTCAAGTGTTTAAACGAAACTTTTTTTTTTTTTTGCGTAGTTTATTTATTTTTTATTTCTCATCTGCCATGTTGCCTGTTTTTTCGGATTCGGGGGTCAAAAAAATAAAAACATATTATACGAGGGTAGGTCAATGAAGAAACCTCTTTTGTTTGGCCCTCGGGGCTAAATCCGGAGAATAGGGCGGTGAAATTCGTATCTCAATTCATGGATTTTCCTTTTTCTTCTCAAATCACGAGGTAGTCTGCGATTAATGGATGTCAAACAAAAACTAAAAGACCCAGCTGGTTCAAATTTCAGCTGATAGTTGCCTGCTGACAGGAGCAGTGTTGCCATTTCAGTTAAGAGGCGGGAAATTCAAGAATAATAATAATAATATTTATTGAAGTGAAACATTATTTTGATCGACACAAATTTTTTCGTTTCTCTATCAGCATGTCGCGTTACAAGCCGTGACGTCAAAGGCCGTGACGCTACAAGTTATGACGTCACAAGCCATGACGACAAAAATAGGAAAGTTGAAATTTAATATATATGACGAATTATAAAAAAATAATTGTGAGATTTAATTTTTTTTTTAAATTGATAAATAATAATTTTTAAAATAATTTAAAATGATTCAAATACTAAATAAATATTTTTCTCAGTTTTTAATTTAACATACGCCAATTGATTTCTCATTTTCCAATTATTAAATTAATAAGATTTAAACTTCCGACCGTTGGTTCTCGTTGAAACATTTTGTAAATTAAAATTAAATATACAAATTAAACACTAGGTTATTTGTTTCAAAGGTTTTATTAATTAAAAATTAACACTTAATACGTATTTCGACAATTCCTTGTCATCATCAGAAGTGATTACATTCTAATACATGAAAGTTTGAGTTATGTTGGCAACATATTCTTGTTACTTTGATGTATTGCAGTTGGTACCACTGCTTCTAGTGTATATATATAGTATATGCTGTATCTACTTTCATGTATTAGAATGTAATCACTTCTGATGATGACAAGGAATTGTCGAAATACGTATTAAGTGTTAATTTTTAATTAATAAAACTTTTGAAACAAATAACCTAGTGTTTAATTTGTATATTTAATTTTAATTTATTAAATTAAGATTAAAAACGCGATTTTAATACCCTTAATTGAATA
Source organism: Euborellia annulipes (assembly GCA_023213315.1). Taxonomy (NCBI): domain Eukaryota; kingdom Metazoa; phylum Arthropoda; class Insecta; order Dermaptera; family Anisolabididae; genus Euborellia; species Euborellia annulipes. Next base: position 47,519 of record JAKCPI010021052.1, read on the forward strand.
ATTTTCAGTTAAACGCATACGAACCGAAAAAAGTTTCACTTGCATCGTGGTTTCATAAGCCCACACAATGTTATTTTTATTTGCAAGAAACAATTGTTTTTACAAATAGGAGATAATTTCTCTTTACGCTGAGCTTAGCATAAATTCTTATCAATTACATACATAATTTAAAAAAAAATTTAAATAACGCTTATTTTTTATACTGTATACATAATATTTACAAAATTAAATCCAGGAGAATGAAGACTGACGAAGGGAGGGTTAGTAGTCATTGGTTTAATATCCATTTATATATACATGCTCTGAATCACGTGTAAATTTTGGCGTCCGCTGGCACAAGTGAGAAAATCAAACACCTGGGAGCGGGCAAGTGCTTACCAGGCTCCGCCCACTTGCTTGAGGGGCTGGACTAGGGAACTTGCCCATGGAACCAAACACCTGGGAAATTACCCAAGGATAATAGTGTAAATATAGGGTAAGAGAAAGTTCTACAGCTTGAAGTTAGCGCGGTACAATTTTTTAGAAAAACTCATGTTCGCTTCGAAGAGTTGCTACCTTAAGGTTATTGAGTTTTTAGAGTGGTAAAGTGGCTTACTACTTTATCGACAAGTAGGCGGGAACATATGCTAATTGAAGGAAAACATGTGCGAGTCGAGTTTTGTCTGGTAAGGTCTCGGGCAGCCCAAAGCACACCCCAGAACAGCCCAAGAGCATCCAAGAGTAGCCTGAGGTATATATTCAAATGATTGAAATGAAATAATCGAATATTCTATTTTCATATGAGTGAAGAATATAATTCCGACCACAAGAGAATGCAAAGATGATCAAAAAATATCCCGCTCGAAGGACCAGATTAAATATGGACTGTATTAGCATTACGTATTTTCTTCTTCTATTTCTCCCACCTGTTCCCTCCCTCTTCTATTTCCCTTACCGTCGCCGTCCTCTCAGAGCCCTCTCTTCCGCCCATTCGCATTCTGCTCCAGGTTTCCTTCTTCTTATTTGTTGACATCACTTCTTGTGTGATATTCTCTGATTTTTTTTATTTTTATTTCTTGTCGATCTTTCTCCAGTTAACTTGAATCTCTTGATCCACCTTCTTTCGCGCCGCATCCTCTTGACGGGTCTTCAATTCTTTCTCTATTTAAGTGTATTAGGTTACCTTGTTTAAAATAAAAAAAAATAGGCAACGACATTGCAAAACTTTCCCGTTAAATAATTATCCAATTAAGAACAGGAAAGTTTTGCAATGTCGTTGCCTTTTTTTTTAAACAAAAAATATTCCTCGAGTACAAATCGGCGGATCCTTAGTTCGAATCCCGGAGGTGCCTACTGTCTATTATAAAGTCCCTGAATCCTCCTCTGTCCTTACATTTTTTTGTCCACTGCTTCAAATCAATATCCTACATATTTTGGTCCTTCGAGCCGGAGCTCTGACACCTATTTTCAACTATCTGATTTAATTAATAAAATAATATTAATTATATGTATTGTCTTAAAGTTGTTCGGACAGTACATCGTAAGTCATAATAGAATCTAAATTTTTTTTTAATAAAATTAAAAATTTGAATGCCAAAATTCCTTATTATAATTTAGTCGTGACCTATCAGAGTTTATAATTGTATTAAGTTAATAATTTAATTACCAAAAATAATAAATGAATGACTTTTGACTTGAGCAGTATTTCACGTAATATAGATCTGGCAACATTGCATTCATCAGCTGTTTATTTTAAATCTTAAAAGCCTTAAATTTTATTTTATTTAATATATTACAATGATTAATGCAAATCAGTTTTAACACAATGGACGATTTGCGAGAAAAAATATCGTAAAATAGAAAAAAATGTAACTGACAGCGAGAAAAGAGTATGCGACGTTGCCAGATCGGTCTGAGTCTCATTTTTAAATATTGGCGACTGTCATTTTGGGGAATTTTTTGACTTTCTTGTTAAAATATCTTTAAAATCCTTCGGCAGAAATTTTTGATTTTATGTTTAACGTATTCTACGGAAGTGAATTCATAAAATGTAAGTTTTTTGTTCTTTTATCTATTGCAGGAGTGGCTATATTTTTAAATATATGTGCGTTTCGTCGACATTTACCATAGACTACATGTTAAATTTCAATTTTTTAAATATTTAATTACACGATAACCTTGCGTCAGATCTGCTTCAAAATTTTATTTTATCCGTATTTGATAGTGATTAATAACATATTAAAAAATTAGCTTTTAATCTAATAAAGTGCTTTAATATCCGAACAACTTTAATTTGTATTATTTTCTTAAAAATATTTTTCACCTCCTTGTGACTGACAAACAGACATTATGTTATAAACATATATAAATTTTACTTAATAAGTAAAAAGGCAAAAAAAAGACTTTTCTTTTTTATTTTCAAAAACAAACTCTCGAAATCTCTAGAGACCTAAAAAAAAGAAAAAAAAAAATCTTTTGATATATAAACTCCAAGATCATAAATAATAATACGAGGAGTTTTTTTTTTTTTCTCTCTTTTGACCTCCTAGATATCCCTAGAGGGAATTTCCATAAACCCTAAGCATAAAATTTGATATCGATTGTGAGTGAGTGAGTGAGTGAGTGCTTACAGATTGATTGACAAACAAAAAGAGAGAGAAAAAAAGTAATTTTTAGGAGACCAATAGACAAACAACTTGGAGAAAAGAGCGTTAAAAAAATATAGTCTTAAACTTTTCCTAGTTCTATTATTAGTTATCGCCGAAAAGAGATCGATTATGAGATGAGTAGGTTTTTTTTTTTTTTTTTTTTTTTAATTAAGCTAAACCTACCTCTGGCTGGGTGCGCGATGGAAGCGCCAACTAGCGGTTGCAAAAATAAAAAAAAAAAAAAGGCGCGAATGTAGAATACGGCATTAGCGAGTTTAGTACTTTTTACAACTTTTTCAGGGAAAATACTCCCTCATTTCCCTTTATTAGCCTAAAAGAAGTGGCGGTAACCAATTTGATCGAGATATATGCCGAAATAACGAAAATTTTGAAGAAATACAAAGGCCACATTAAGCATTAATATTATTACTTACTTTTTTGGGTTTTTTCTTTCTCCATTGTAATTTAGATGACAAAAATCTTGCGCCTGACCTATTCTGATTGAGATAACTAGAGAAATTAATTAATTAGAGTTGGAAATATGATTAATAATGATAGTTGTTTATTTATTTATTTTTTTTTTAATAATGAACGATAAAGGAGCTAACTTCATGATAATTAAAAAAAAGCCAAAGAATATTTTTTTTTTATAAATATAAGAGAACCATCATTATGGTAGTTTTTAATGGGTCGTTTTGATAACTTACCTACCCCCACATTAAAATAGCCTCCCTTTTGGGAATTACAAGGCGTTTTTCCTTCACAATTTAAAAATCTCCAAAAAAAAAAAACCTTTTTTTTAGGGGGGGGTTTGATTATATACCATATTTTGTATTAATTATGATTCGGATTCCTTTCTTTTACCTTGCTCTTTATTAACCTAAAAAAGAGCGCAGAGAGCCCAAAATCTCTAAAAATAACGAAAATTTTGAATTTAACCTTTAAGCTACTTTTTGAATTTTTCAATCTAAAACAGAACCGACATTAATTAGCCGAAGGTCTCGCCGGCGTCTCTCGGACAAGGGGCCCCCCGAAAAATTATTTAGCCGATTAATTATTATAATAATATTAATAGTAGCCTATATAGGGAGTTCAAATAATAATTGTGGCTAAAACATCTTGATATTCTTAATATAGCAAACTCAAGGTTATTTTCTAAAAAAAAAAGTCACTGAATACTATTAATTCAATATGAATTTAGCTCCTTTATCGTTCATTATTAATTTAAAAATAAACAATTATCATTAAAATTATTAATCTTATTTTCGACTCTATTAATTAATTTCTTTACTTATCTCAATCAGAATAGGTCAGGCGCAAGATTTTTGTCATCTAAATTACAATGGAGAAAGAAAAAACCCAAAAAAGTAAGTAATAATACATTTTTTAATGGTTAATGTGGCATTCGTATTTCTTCAAAATTTTCGTTATTTCGGCATATATCTCGAGCAAATTGGCTTTCCGACACCTCTTTTAGGCTAATAAAGGGAAAGGAGGGAGTATTTTCCCTGAAAAAGTTGTAAAAAGTACTAAACTCGCAAATGCCGTATTCTACATTCGCGCCGCCACTTCAAGTAAAGAAATAAACAAATTTGATAGAATAAACCATGGCGATTCATCGGCACTGAAATAAAACAAAAAGTAAATTACCTGTTACTTCCTACAACAACAAAAAAAAAAGGAAAAAAAAAAAAAAGGGGAAAAAAACATCTGAAGAAGACCCCCCCCCTCCTGTACAAAATAATATAAGAAACAAGTGTTGGTTTATAGGTTAGCTTACTTTTTTCTCTTGACAGCAATTATCCATTTCATTCGTTGTTCTCGTTTCCAACTTGCTTGTGGAAATTTATAGAATTTATGATCACTGTTCTTGCAGTTAACTACGCAGTTCGTGATCCATATTTGATTATTTTTGTTTAATAATGCCTAATACTACGTAAATTTCAATAGTAATTGGTGGCAGTTGGTCCTCTGGAAGTTCCTTGTTTGGCCACGGAAGGCGCTGCGAGCGATTCTTGACAGTTGGGCCTCCGAAAGTTCCTTGTTTGGCCACGGCGGGCGCTGCGAGCGTGGTTCCCCCACCACCAACTTCGCACCCAGCCAATTGGATGTTAGTGGAATTCATTTATTCTTTTTTTTTTAATAAAAATCTGGTGTGACTGGCGCACAGCACACAACTTTCTCTTACCCTTCGGTAAGAGAAAGTTGCGCACCGTGCTGTTCACACCAGATTTTTTGTGTCGAGATATATTTAGTTTCCCATAGCACTTTAGTTTCAAACTTGCATTTTAAATGTTGACTGCTTCAAATAAACTATGGTTATTTTTCAAAATTTTAATCTCATATTTGGACATTTTATACACAATATAGAATCGTAAATAAATACAAAATTTCATAAGAATTGGAAAAAAAAATTTTAAATGCGTAAAAAGTTCTAAAGGGGACCCCCTTTTGAATCGAAATTAACATACAAATCCCTATAGGAAATTAACATTAGGCCTATGCGAAGATTAGGTGGAAAGTTTAAAACGCGTAGAAAGAGAGAAGATAATTTTGTGAGAGAGAGAGAGATATATATGTTTTCTCCGAAACAATTACAGGCAGAAATAAAATAAAAATAAATGGGAATTTAAATAATAATTGATTTTTAATATAATAAAAAGAAAAAGTTTTAAATTCCGTTACCATGGCAACCATTTCTCCTATCTTTCCTATGAAGCACAAGAGTAAAGTGTGCTTTTTGAGGGCAAAACGAGAATATACATTTGAAAGAGCATCTAAAAAATAATTGATTTTTGAATTTTAATCAAAATCATTAGAGCGAATTTTGAGAAAATCGAAAAAAACTGAAAAAGTACATCAGTAAAGTACTAGTACTTTTTGGGCGATTTTGATTAAAAGCTTATTTTCTCGGTCCCGGGGGGTGTTTAACTTAAATATAAAATTTCAGCCTCATAGCTCAATTCCTTCATGCTTAAAATTGAACACACACACACACAGACAGACACACAGACAGACCATGTCGCGAAAACCACTTTTTGGATTCAGGGGACCTCAAAACGTGAAGATCCATCAAAATCTCGACATCGAATTTTTGACATGAAACCAATACGTACTTTCTCTCTCTATATATATTACATATATACATAGGTAAGAGAAAGTAAAAATCGTTTTACCAGGCTACGGATAAAACGATACAAGTAAATACAAGTTCGGCCAAAAACCAGCCGAAACCTGACTTTGAAAAGATGGGATGAGATTTGCACAAAAAAAAAAAAGATCAAATGATTTTCATGTGAGGGAGAAAAAAAAAATTTCCGCCAGGCGGGAAAGGGGAAGAAAAAATTCCATTTTCAAAGAAGGGGAAAAATTTTCTGCCAAGAAAAAAAAGAAAGATGATTCTCACGGAAGGGGGGGGGGAATTTCCGCCCAGTGTAAAAATTTCATCTCTTTTTTTTTAACCAAACATCTCAATAATTTTTTTTATGAAATACTTAATAATCTCTTAAACTTTTGTCAAAACGATAAATTTATTTTTTTTTAATAAAACCTCTTCCTATACTGTTGTCAATCCCTCTTTTACCAGTATTTAATTTACTTTTTTTCCCATTTTTTACACTTTATGGTGGAGGTGCTGGGATTGTTAAATATAATTTTTTTTTGTAATTAACAATCGACAGCTCCTCCACCTTAAAGAGTATAAAAGGGTCTATTTTACTATAATAAAGTGTAAAAAATGAAAAAAAAAAAAAAAATTAATAAAATAGAGATTGACAACAGTTTATTAAAAAAAAAATTGTAATATTTCAGTATTTCGACAAGAATATAATCGGGGTGTAATTGTTTATATCACTGGCTTCGCAACAATGATATAATCTAGGGGGTTTCATCTGCTTCCCTGTAACTAAGACTTCAAGGCTTTACTTTGTATGCGTACGGACAGACGGACGGACACTGGAATCTCTGCATAAACTATCTCCCTTAGTACTATGTACAGTGAGAACTAAAAAAACTTTTCTCGTGTCTTTATTAGTATTAGTACTCTTTGGTATATATGTAGTTACTAAGTAAAGTTGGCTGTGCTGGCTTATCTTTGAGTATATTTTATCTCACTCTCCCAAGGGAGATCGTTTCCTAGAGAGAGTGCTTTGTTAATTCACCAGGTGAGTTAAGAGAGTTGAGAGTTGAAGCTATCACACACACACACACACACACTTTTTTTTCATTTACTCATTCATTAAAAACAAGAGAGAACCCTTGACAATGAATCTGGACTAAAAATTGATCAAAAGAATTTAGAACCGACATTCATTAAATGAATTCTTTTGCATATCTTTTTAAGAGATGTCGAATATATATCGCCATCTTTAAAATCAAACGTTAATTTTTTATCCAAATGAAACAGCACAAGATAGTGCCATAGATAATACAACGGATAGTACAACTAATCGATTTGGAGGTTAGAATTCTTGAAGAATATTAACTTAAAAGATAATCCATTAATAATATATAAATTTTAAATATTTATTATTATTATTATTATTATTAGTTATTTAAATTAATAAAACTGATATTTGATATCAAAAATTATTAAATTTAAAGATTTCGTATTTTATTTCATCACTAACAGGAATTAAAATCAAACTTTATTAGAAATTATATTTATTCTATGTTCACGTGACATAACGTAATTTATTTCATTGGTCGTCCATTTTGTTTTTTATATTGCATCATCTCTTTATTCAATAAATAAAGAAATTGAACATCTTTAATCTCTATCATTGAGTTCATTCAAGTAGCGTTGTTAATTTAACTTCAATGTGGCTGGCTATGAAAGAAAAAAAAATGTTTATTTTCAATTTGTATTCATGTTTATCTTCGACATCCGTTTATCATTTATATAATAATAATAATAATATTGATTTAAAATAAAACTCAGCAATATTTAAATGAAATCTGATATTATAATATTATTTTGAAATGAAATATGAGAATATAAATTAAAAAAAAAAATTTAAACAAGACTGTGAGTATTTAAATATGTTATTTTTATCAAATTTTATATTTCTTTTCTTTTATTACAATTCTATTAAACGACATTAAACTTAAAACAACAATAAATAACCTATAAATTAAATTATATATATATATATATATATATATATATATATCAATGCAATGAATTGTTATTTACATTGTTAATTAAATCAATATTCAAATTTCAATTAAATTTAATTTGAGTAATAATTTTTTTTTCCAAAGAATATGAAAATCTTTCAAACAATGATTCTCCCTTTAAATACGAATTCTCTTTCTTTTCTAGTATAATTAATGAAAATTTTAGATTATAAATAATAAAAGAGAAGGCGTTAATCTCACATTCTCATTAATTTCCACCTTTTCTTTCTTTTGAATTCTCTCTCTTTGATAATTCTAACATTAATTTTAGAGAATTTTCACACACACACAAATTTTAAAGGGGCAAGATTTTTATCTCTTCATCAATATTAAAATCTTCAAAAAAAAAAAGTTCCAACAGGTGGAATGATACTCAGGTGAGATAATTTGAGTTCTATTAATTATTGTTTTTTTTTTTAAATCCATCTTTAAAATCAGAGATGTGATTTTAATTTTTTTTTCTCATGGACATCAGCTTCTTGTGCCCCGGGTTCGATTCCCGTCAGTGTAAAAAATTTATTTCAATTATGGGCATTAGATGCCGAATAAGATTATAATGGTCAAAGCTATATGAGCATTTTCTCCTGGCCTACTCCTCTTTCTCTTTATCTGACCCTCAGAATTTCTATCCCACCAACACTCAAGTGAAAATTAAATAATATGCAATTATTTAATTTTCATTAATTTTTTTGTTTATATACAAATAATTTAATAATTTATTTAATTATTTAATCAAGTCAACAGTCCCAATTAGGAGATAATTATCTTTAATTTCAATTTATTGTTAAAATATTAATATTATTATTATTAATTAATTTTATAAACAAATAAGATTAATTGTCTCCCAGCCGTCAAGGCAGACACATCGCCTCCCCAAATAGGCCTTGTTTTTAATATTTTTCATATAATATAAAAGTTTCTTATGAAGCTATGCCTCCTCAAGCCCCCCTAATAGTGGGGTGACTCTCCTCAACCCTCTCCCTGGACCATTATCCAGAGGACGATGCTATGCATCTCAAACGAATGCTGGTTGCTCGCAAATCGACTACCATTGGCCGTGGGTCCCTTGAAGCGAGCCTGTCCGAGACCAAACATAGTTCTACCTGGACCAACCGGAGGCTGCGGGACTTCAATCAACCATCATCAGCTTCCAGATGAGTCAATTTTTCATTTAGCCCCCCCTTTTCCTTTAATTAACACTATAAACTACAATTTTTTTTTCTTAAATATAATTTATTAAACCATTATTTTAATTATTATATTTAAATTAATATAACAATTTATAAATAAGAAACAAGGCTTTTGTGTCTCAAAGAAGAGAAACTAGATAATTCTCTTTTACACCTTTATCGAACCGGCGTTGTTGCGGAAGCCAACGACCGGAAAATGAGAACCAAAATAATTGCAAATAAACCCCAAATTAAAGCATAAATTTATATAAGTTATAAAAATATGAAATAAATTTAAAAAATAAAAAATTTTGTTAACTAATTTTTGTAAATTTTTATTGTTGTTTCCATTGTTAAGTGACTTTTCACTTTATAAGATCTTTATAAAAAAATTCTAAAATAATTTTTTACTTCATTCAGGAATTCATTTTTGAAAAATATATTATCAAAGAATAATTAAATATGAGAATATAAAAAAAAATAAAAAAAATGTTTTTCCATGATTAGAAAAAAGGATAGTATTTTTTATTTTTTTAAATTTAGGAGAGAGATATTAATGTATTAAAGAGGGAGAGAGAGAGAGAGAGAGGCGAATGTTTTTAGAAATGTCGTTGTAGCATTGCCCTGTACTTAGAGCCTGTACGTATGTTCATCTAAAAAGATAATACATTTATATGGAATCGATATTTGTTCG